>JAVQJG010045504.1:0-15117 GCA_036024015.1 Craterocephalus amniculus
GAATGGGCAAAGGGGGGGTTGGGTGGGGGGGGGGGGGGGGGGCTGTCTTATTTAGCCACATCTGTATCAACAAGGTGTTTGAGTCCTTTTGGCGGTGGTCCAGTGGCACCATCTGCACCACGGGCTGCAGCGAGCGTCTTCCTGCACAGGGGAAGGCACCACCTGACCCGCTTGGAGGCGTATCACACCGTGGCTCCGGTTGAATCTTTGCCACCTCCCCTGTCACCTGTCCTGTTTGCACCTCACGGCCATGACAGTAAATCCGAAGAGCGGTGCAGTATAAGGTAAATGTAGTTTTCAGAAATAAAGCCTCAGTGGCGCTATAAAGCACTGCTCCTTAGCCACTGTAGCGCTCTTCTGCAATGTCAGAGACCAGGGGAGATTATGAGGATTTATGTCGACGTTGTGAGATTAGAGGTCCAGAGAAAAAGCGAGGGGTATAGGATGTAAAAAGCAGTGTTTTGGCATTGATGTCTGCGCAGTAATCTGAGGGACCCTGTTAAACATCCTGCAGGAAAAGGTGAGGATGTTGCAGCAGTGGTTAGGATGGTACAGCACTAAATGATAGGCTGAGTCTGTTCGAGGTTTACGCGCATTTCCAACTGCAAAGACTGCGCTAAAGCAAACGCACGGACGATTATTAATGCAAAGCTGCAAGGTTAAATATAGCGACCAGGGCAAATCCCGCCGAAAATATACGGTTTGCGTACATTTTCTATGTAATAGGTGAGCGCGCAGTAGAAATAGTTGTGCCTTTGTCCTTGACATTTTGTACCAAAAGCTGTGAGTGAAATGTGAGACATCAGGATGTGTGGATTTTGACGCTTTAATCTCTTTTGCCGTGTGATTTGTAGCCATGAGCCAGTTTCGGGCGTTAGCGGGTGTTCTCAGGGGTGGGTGTGCAGGACGGAGCCAGCTGCAGCGTGGTGGTTATGGAGGGGGCCTGGGCAGGCGCTGGGCTGATCCCAGGAGGGGCTGCTCCTCCAAGACAAAGCCCCTTCTCCCAGCAGTGGCCAGTAACTCCAGCTATGTTGAGGAGATGTACTTTGCCTGGCTGGAAGACCATAAAAACGTCCATGAGGTAACTACAGAGAGGAACATTTTACATTTCTTAAATAAAAAGCAGGAAAACGCACTGGGGCTGAATTTGTGTATAGATTACTTAAGCTCCCAGTGTTTGTTTTAAAATACAGCTCAGTATCTCTGATTAGAGGGAACTTCATGAATTATAGCTATTATGTTTTTTAAATTAAGTTATTAATAGTTAGGTTGCCTGAGGCAAGTATAAATATGTTTTAACTGCAGTGTCCTGTATTCCTGTCCTGCAGTGAATCTGGTCTTAAACGCAGGATGTTATAATATGTTTATAATACCCGTTTCATCCTCCCTCTGCGTTCTAGTCTTGGGATGGATTTTTCCGTAACATCCAGGCGTCCAGTCCATCTGGTGAGGCAGGTGAAAGACGGCCCTCCTCTCTGCTGCAGGGCCGTGTACTGTCCCACACACCAGACCTGACCCAGAAGGTGGTGGAGGACCACCTGGCAGTGCACTCTCTCATTAGAGCCTACCAGGTATCCTGCCTTCATCAATGTGAAGAACACACACACACCAGTCTGATGTTTAATGGAATTATACTTCGTAATGAAAGGAAACATTTAAATCTTAAAGCCTTGTCTGTGGGCAGAATTAAGATATCCTTCCCGAGTCACAAATGACTACTAGTATCTGCATGTAAAATGCTGCCCCTAAAATCCACTTGCCAAAACTGATGCAACTGGCAGGAAAGCTGTTTATAACGTGCGTCCCTGTTTAAAAAGGAATTCACAATTTGTTTGTCGCTGCAAGAGGTTATGCAAGTTGCAAGATTAGTTCTACCCACTTATCCTCACTGCTTTCTGAAAATGAAAATATCAAAGAGACTACTTAAACAAAACAGGTGGTAACATTTCCCCTCGACCTGAAATTAATTCGAGGAACTATCTGAGGGATTTATTAAATTCCGTCTTTTGGCAAAGGCGTCTTTTTTTTCTTTTTCCCAGCTTGTTGCAGTCCTGAATGAAATATGTGTATGTGTGTGTGTGCACATCGACATGAAAGCTTACAGAAGGATATCTTTTTTCATGGAGGTTGACCTGTTAATGCAACACACAGCTCATTTTTATGTTCGTACTCAGCTTCCTGATGGAAGTCAAACTGCTACTTTTCTCCTCCTTCGTTTGTCTGTTTTGCATATAGATTCGTGGACACCATGTTGCCCAATTAGACCCACTGGGAATCCTAGATGCTGATCTGGACTCCTTTGTTCCCTCTGACCTGATCACCACTATCGATAAACTGGGTGAGATTTCTCTTTCTACTCATCCGAGGCACATCACAGCTAACAAAACTCTTACTTGTAAAAAGAGAATCGCTTTTATTATATTGCTGGTGTCTATAACAGAATCAGAAGTAAAACGACCGGATTGATTCAGAGAAGCCATAATAATAAATTCATGTCTTCAGTCTCTCTCTGAAGGTTTCCATCAGAGGAGAATTGTTTCAAATGCTCCCATATAGTTATATTATCTCATTTATTTATGACCTATTGACTTGTTATTTAAGCATCTTTTCCTTTGGATGCATACACAACTGCACGTTATACACGCATCTTTGATTGCATAACCCCTCGGACGTGCCAGTGGAAGTGGTATTTCATTGTAAAGCATCCCATCAAATCCTCCAGCAAGTGCATGTACGGGTTGGTCAACCTAATGCCGTCATTAATCTCAGGCCCAGCTCTTGTCATTCTCCATTTCATTTAGTGGGCTGAGGGCTGGAGGATGCGGGATGGCCACAGACAGCGATCGAAGTCTACAGTAATAAGAAGTGCAGAGGAGAGAGCGAGGCATTGTTTCTGTTGGCTGCTGTTATCAGTGATCAGTGTGTGTCGGGACATAGCATTGCATTATGTATTGTCACTATGGCTATAGCTCTCTAATGAAAGCTAATGATGGCCTCAGTGGTTCCTTATTTGGTCAGCTGATAGTACACGAGGTCTATTCTTGGCCCTATTTATCTTCTCCCTCTTCCTAATATGATTTGCACCTGTCTCCTCTTATGTTGCCTATGATCTTGAGCTTCACCAGCTCTGTCAGGTGGGCTTTTGTTTGAGCACAAATCTACCTGGATGTAAATTTACTTTGGAACAGGTTTTCTTTTCTTTACTCAGGTTTTATTTCATCGTTGCTCAGTGTCATCAAACACATCAACTCAAATGACGCATTTGAATTTTAGAAGTAGATTTTTTGCAGAGTTTGGAGACATTTTGGGCTCCTAATGATTCTTTATCTTGTTATCAATTAATCTTTTGTTTTTCATTGTTTAGATCTGTTAATCCATCAGTCTGTAGGACCTGAAATATTGTCATATAACCTTTATAAATTGATTGCGACTGACAGCAGATCTTCATACCCGGGGTTTCACTGCCTGAAAACAAGACAAACAAAACTTTTCTCACTGTTTTTAAGAGCTATATAATTACTTTAGATTAGCGCTCACTGTAAACTTAATGACTTTTTCCACTGCAGTGGGAAAAAAAGAAACGAAATTGCAATAGAACAATGATGTTAAATGAATATAACTTCACTGATAATCAGAGATTTCCTGTGTGTCATGGGGTGAGTCTGTGTTGACATGATGTTGTTGCAGGTTTCTATGGCCTTGATGAGTCAGACTTGGATAGAAGTTTCCAGCTGCCCCCCACCACCTTCATCGGAGGACAAAAAATTACTCTTCAGCTTAGAGAAATCATACAGAGACTAGAGGTATTCTGTTTGTGTTTGTATTTTGTGCACAAATTTCATTATGGGAAAATGTATTTATTCGATTGTCTCTTTCTCAGACATCTTACTGCGGTCACATCGGGGTTGAGTTCATGTTCATTAACAATGTGGATCAATGTCAGTGGATTCGTCAGAAAATCGAGACCCCTGGGATCATGCAGTTCACTAACGACGAGAAGAGGACTTTGCTAGCCCGCCTAATCAGATCTACACGGTCAGCATGAGTAAACATCCACTGACTTACACTCGGTGACAGTGTAACACAAGGGTGTCCAGCTCCTGTCCTCCTGCAGGTTTTCAATGTTTTCCTGCTCCACACCTGATTGAAATAGAATTAGTCATGGTGCAGAACTTTGTAGGCTGTTGGATCCATTTCATATGAGTCAGGTGTGCAGGGAAACATTGGAAACCCGTGGGATAGTGGCCCTTGTAGACCGACTTTGGACACACATGCTGTAATATCTCAGTTTTAGTTGCAGCTCCCATCAGAGATTGGCTTAATATAAACAACACTTTAGCACACATGCATTGAGGAAGTAGCACATTATTTTTTTACATGAGCTCGTTTTCTTCTCTGATAAATGTATGAGTCACTGAAGCTTTCTGGAAGTTATGTTTACTATTTCTTGCTTATAATTCTTACTGTAGTCCTTTCTGTCCTATCTCTTTTACCATGCATATTTAACCACAACCATTGGCAATGTGATGAATTAGCCAAAATTATGTTCTCTAATCCATCACAGTATTGCTAAAAAAAAAAAATCTATCACATTATCAAATGTTTTTTATTTTATAATGAATCTACTGGTTTGTAGCAAAGCTATCTGTGAGCTCTGTGAGCCCTTATCTTTTCCAGATTTGAGGATTTCTTGGCCAGAAAGTGGTCATCAGAGAAACGTTTTGGTCTGGAAGGCTGTGAAGTTCTCATCCCTGCTCTTAAAACCATCATTGACACATCGAGCGCTGCTGGCATCGACAGTGTGATCATGGGGATGCCTCACAGGTAATGTGCCTCTGATTCTTTATTTGTCTCACTCTCACTTCTGTCTGTAAACTTCTTCCTCTCCTTCCGTGTCTTATGGAGACTTTATGATCCCTTCTTTCAGGGGTCGGCTTAATGTCTTGGCCAATGTGATCCGTAAGGATCTCGACCAGATCTTCTGTCAGTTTGACCCTAAATTAGAGGCTGCTGATGAGGTCGGATAAAGTCTGATGGAAGTTTTAGGAAAACCTAGAGGTGATGCTTTATTAACCCTCAATTATTACACATGCAGGGTTCAGGCGATGTTAAGTACCACCTCGGGATGTACCATGAGCGGATCAACCGTAAAACAGAGAAGAACATCACTTTGTCACTGATGGCAAATCCTTCCCACCTGGAGGCAGTGGATCCAGTGGTTCAGGGGAAGGCCAAAGCTGAGCAGTTCTACAGAGGAGATGCTCAGGGAAAGAAGGTAACCATTACTGTATTAGTTCCATGTTTGAAAACATTTGTTTATTGCTTAAAATGTCATGTACTGACACTTCAGGAGCCCGGAGTATTAGTTTCAAAGCGGAGTAGCCCAAAGCATCTCTTAGAGGATGTGCATGGTTAACCAAGCTGGTAATGTTACAGTCAGAGGAAAGGCTACCATCATAATTTGAACGTTTTCAGCAAGGTTTTTTTAATCCATTATGTGTGTTTACTTGTATATTTCAATGCCTAATTATTACATTTTGATAACCTTGACCAATTTCTTTTTATGCTTAATAATATAAGACGAGAGTAAAACAAAAGGAATCAAAATACAGACCAGAAGTAAAAAGAAAAGAAAAACGATAGAACTGCTAAATATCGGTTTTGACCCAAATTTTGTCCCATTTTTGTAAATCTTGTGACCCCACTTTGCTCTCAGACCCACCTTTCATTGTCTGTGTCCTGTCATCATTTACTATTAACAGCTTATGTAAATCTTATTACATCAGAGAGATATCAAGCAATTTGCAGGTATAGGAGCGGTTTCCAATAAGGATAACTGTGCATAGAAAACAAACTGTGCTTTACTGAGCAGCAGTGCCGAGTTTGAATGTGGAAGTCTTCTTCAAAACATGAATGCAAGATTCTTCGACTTGCTGAGTGTATCATGTCATTTTTTAAGGTCATGTCCATCTTAATGCATGGCGATGCTGCTTTTGCCGGGCAAGGGGTTGTGTATGAGACCTTCCACCTGAGTGAGCTTCCGTCTTACACCACACACGGCACAATCCATGTGGTGGTTAACAACCAGGTACTGCAGAGTAGTGTGTTTTTTATCATAATTCTACTGTGTTAAGTCCTAGCATGCTATTAAAGAAATGACCAGAATTCTATCAACATTTTGTTCTAAATATGGAGAGATATTTGAAAGTATTTTGAGCATATTTCCGTTTAGTATGTATATCAAAGCTGTGCATGAAATGTGTTTTTTAATGTTGCCCCTCAGATTGGCTTTACTACAGATCCACGAGTGGCCCGTTCCTCTCCTTACCCCACCGATGTGGCTCGTGTTGTCAACGCACCCATCTTCCATGTGAATGCTGATGATCCTGAAGGTGTAATGTATGTTTGCCGGGTGGCTGCAGAGTGGAGGGCCACCTTCAACAAGGATGTCGTCATTGACCTGGTCAGTCATTTGCTGACAAGTATTAACTAATTTACAGCTGAATACTTTGGTGAGTATCTTCTTTATTGAAGGTGTGTCTTTTTGCAGGTTTGTTACCGACGTTTTGGCCATAATGAAATGGATGAGCCTATGTTCACCCAGCCTCTGATGTATAAGCAGATCCGTCGGCAGGAGCATGTTCTGAAAAAGTACTCTGACAAGCTGATTGCAGAGGGAGTGGTTACACTGCAGGAATTTGAGGTTCGTGATCTAATAAAACACTATTTAAATCCAGGTAAAAGACTCAACTGTTCTCTGCTGCATTTGAATAGTTTTTTATTCAAAAATCCAAATCTACAACCCTTTTTTTAAGCTGGAATTTTTTAACTTCGTCTTGTTTTTATTAGTTTTTAATCTAATGTCCTTTCCTTCTCCCTTTCTCTTGTTTTTAATTTGGAATTACCCCTGCACACTGCAGTAATGCTTTTTATGTTTTATGCACTTTGAATTGTCTTGTAGATGAAATGCGCTATACAGATAAACTTGCCTTGCTCTGCTTAATACGGTTATCTCCTGTTGAATAAACTATATGTTGCATGTTGCTGCTGTATGCTGCTTTATTTGGCATATTGCCATTGTGCGGTTACTTACATTAAATCATGCTTGGATATTACCCCAGCATCCAAGCAAATATGTTGCGCCAGCACTGCTGTGTTTGAGTTTCAATTTACTGCCTCACCTCAATCACTTAGCCTCACAGTCTCTCACAGAAAGTATATATTGTGTGATGAAGTTGAAATATGCTTCAGATTTTGCTGTCATTCAGTGGAATTGCTGAGGTTTGTCATCCAAAACAGAAACTTTGACCATACCATCCATTCTGATTTTTTTTTCATGCCACATTGCAGAAAAATTCTGCAGTGCCACTCTCTGGCTTTTGATGGACATTATTTTCTTTTGTGTGGCCTGCTGCTTGGACTCATTTATAATGCAGCAAAGGCAGAACCATTACTGCTGCTGGAGACTTTTCTCCGCCTCTAATATGTCTTTCTCTCGTCTTTTTAGGCTCTTCCTCTCCTGAAGCGATTTAATTAAAGTGACCCAATGTTGCATTTGTTATGTTTTGGCATTCTTTATGGACTCTATTACAAAATGTGTTTACAGGAAGAAGTTGCCAAATATGACAAGATATGTGAGGAGGCATACACTAGCTCCAAGGATGAAAAGATCTTACACATTCGACACTGGCTTGATTCGCCTTGGCCAGGTTCATTGTCCCATTCCTATTAAAATATCTTTAATTAATACTGTTCAGTAAACAAAATGTAATGCTATCCAGAGTTTTTTGTTGCCTTTTTATGTTTAATTGACTGCTTTTTCTGTTACTCTCTCTAGATTTCTTCACAGCAGAGGGGGAGCCGAAGAGCATGAGCTGCCCGCCGACCGGCCTGGATAAAGAAGTTCTGCAGCACATTGGCCAAACAGCCAGCTCAGTGCCACTGGAGGATTTTAAGATCCACCCTGGTGAGTTTATCTTTCAGTCATGGTAGCAGTGACATTGTTATATTATGCTTGATTTGTCCACATTTGTTTAATTTTTGGACATTTTATATTTTATGCAGTTCAGGTAATCTATAAAATCCTCTCATTCCAAAAGCGAGGCTTTGGTCTGGACAGTTGGGTTGGCTCATACAACAGCATCTTAGACTGCCGGAAAGGTTTTTAATGTTGCAGTATTTCAGTCAAATGGGCTTTAAAATACTTGCCTCTTGCCTGTGTGTGTTCTCTAGGCGTGTCTCGCATCTTACGCGGTCGAGCTGACCTGGTTAAGAATCGTCAGTTGGACTGGGCTCTGGGAGAGTATGTGGCCTTTGGATCCCTTCTCAAAGAAGGCATACACGTTCGACTCAGCGGGCAAGATGTGGAGAGAGGAACGTTTAGGTGAGTCTGGGTGAACTCGGTGTCATGTCTAGAGGCATCTGAATTTTTTCTACAGATGTTGTTTGCATTGATGTTTGATTTAATTGTTTGCATGTGTTTTTTTTAAGTCTCCATCCCAACTCATCCCTGATCGCAGGCAGAGGATGATTTTTAGAGCTTTTGTTTTAATACAGATGGTACCTCATCAGGCAATTTATCTTTTCAAGAAGCCCAGAATGCCAATAATAGAAGGAAACCAAAACGAAGACAAGTTAAAAAAACAGAAAAAGGGGAAAAGACAAGAAACTAAAACAAATCACTGAGCTGACTATCCGACTTAGTCCAAATGTTGCAACATGTAGGTATTTTATTTTTCCTGTATGATTTATTTCTTTGGCAGCAGCACACCTGCATCTTTGGTTATGTGCAAAGAGGCCTAAAGACCCCTGGAGGGTTCCGAAAATGGCCAGATTTCTAACAAGAACTAGAATCCTATGATATACTCGTGATTTAGAAATTAAGGCATGTTACAGAAAACTCTTCACCCCTACAGACCGATGCAGACTGCATGAATCTGAGGAACAATATATCAACTTCTACATGTATGGATGCTAAATGCTGACTCAATGGCATTGCAGTGAATGGTCAGCAGATGGTCTCTGACTGTATATCATATAAAATATTTTTTATATAATTATGTGAGACTTATTGTTGATGTCACTGCTTGACCCATCATCATTCTGCTCTGTAAAGTAAATAGTGACTGGATAACATCTTGCAATGAGATCATACAGTCCCAGCTGCATCACCTGTATCTGCTGTATTGGGATGTTATGTTGTTGACAGAAGCTGAGAGACAGCCAGATGAATATACATATAAACACCTGCCAAAGAAACCTGCAGTAGCAGCTTAGGACCATATTTTTAGCATGACACACAGATTGTTAGAGAGACGTAATAATACAACTGCTTAAAGCTAATAATAATGCTGCATGTCTTTTTCATTCACATGAAAAATAGTGAAGTGGATTTGATTATTTTTAGTAATGTATTCTATTTAGATGTGATTGTGTGACCCACATTTACACAGCACATTTCAAGTCTTAATGATGACTTTCAATAGTGACCCACTCCCCTTAGACATTTGCAATCAGACATGTAGGGTCTGGTACCTTGCATGATGAAACTTTGAAATGTGGTTTGGATGAGTCAGGAATTTTACAGCAAACCTCCCGATGGGTGGACATTAGTAACTACTATAATGAATATCCCAAATAATACTGCAGTGGAAATATGCCACCCAGCCCAATTTCAAATCTTAAGATGATAGCATCCAACATGTCTTAATTTAAAATGAAATTGTTGGTAATTTCAGTGTCAGTATATCCAACCAGAACTAAGGGGCAACCAACAGTCTCTTCAACATCCTGAATTAAGTAACAAAGGGTGTCTGGAGAATGGCATCGTGAGTCTGACAGATAGAAGACATCAGCACAGTCTCTAGGGAGCTCCGAAGCCCACATGGTGTTGTCATGGTATGGAGGGAACGAGTGACACATGAACAAAACCAGCCCCCCTTACACTGTGCCTGTCTCGTCTGTCCCCTATCATTTCTCTAGCAGCCCATCTTCACTGACAACAAGCAACCCCTCCCAGCTCACAGCGACATACATCACACTAACTAACCAGAGGCTACAGGGCTTTTCCTCTTGCCTCACATTTACAGATGACATGTACCTCTCCACTTCAGCTTTTCCTTTCTGCAGGGTGATTTACCCAGCAGAACAAAAAAAATGACAGGATCTCTGTATCACCTGTTGTTTTTTCAAATCCTCTTTGTTTACTTTCTTTCTCTTAACATTTCAGCTGCACTTTACCCTTGCTACTCTCTCTTAATAGGTTTTTTTTCTTTCTTCCTTCTACCTATACGTCTTTCATCCCCCATCGCTCTGCTCCCCTTCATAGTTCTCAGGAGCTGAGCATATTGGCATGTTACAGTTGAGTAGGTCTGCTTGCATTTCTGTGATGTACGTAACAGCACAAAGTAATGGATTCAGTCGTCATATTTGGATCGGGTGCATGTGCTGCACCGTCCACCGCTTTTCCTGACTAATGGGGGCCCCAGGCAGAGGAAGTGTGTTTTGTGTGTGTGTGTTTTTTTGTTTGGTGTATGTGCATAAAAAGTAAAGAGTAGGCAAGCACACAGTTTGGGGGTAATTGTGTGCAAGTTTATTTCAAAAGCAAAATAATGTGTTACCTTGAATAATGCTGGATGCTTTAGAGTTTGTTCTTTCATGGAAGCATTTGTCAGAGAGAAAGTGGGAATTCCTCATTGTGATGAAGGTTGAAAGAATATTATGCTCTCATTACTTCCAAATTATAGATCATATTTTTCAAAGGGCTCATATTATGTCCTCATAGGTATAATCTGTTCAGTTTCAAGTTAAATATTTAGGTTATTTCCTGCAGTTCTTTTGCCTGACTGTTAGATAATCAACAGCAGTGTGTGTGAGTGTGTGTGTGTTTGAATTCATGCATGTGTGGAGATGTCATTGAAGTGATATTAAAGGGCTTTAAGTGATTGTCTGATCGGGTTGGTTTTGAAGCCTGATTCTGTACGGGGAGCGAGCGGACTGGCAGAGCTGGTTACTGCTTGGCTCTTTGCTCCCATCAAGTCTTGTTGAACCTCTGACTGACTGAAGATCGTGAGAGAGCAGAGTACTCTTTTTGTAGTGCCTTTATGGGTGGGAATGAACTGCAGTGGGTGCAAATACATTATGGGTAAAAAACCCCTTTTTCACACTGTGGCCTTAGAAAACCTTTTGTTTTACCACCACCTACAACGCCGCTTTAACTGACGATAGTATTTTATGGTTGTATCATTCTGCACGTAGAAACTTTGTTCTGTAAACACTGGTGGTGAAATCTTGAGTTGTTAGGTCAATAGTCAGAAATGGGTTGTACATTTAAGTTCTTTGAAGCAAATATGAAAACTTAGCTTTAGCTTTTCATAATGGCAGTTTATTTTGCCTTATTTTATTTTTTATTGAATTTTGGGAGTTTTTAACTCCCCGTTAATCAGAAATGTAAACAGTGATTTATCTCTTTAGTGAAGAATTGTTTTTATTTCTCTTTATTGATAGGCTTAATGTTTTCAAAATCTTTCATGTTTTCTACACTGCATATTTTAGACTGCTCCCAAAAAAACTGCTAAAAACAAAATGTTGAAAAAAAAATAACACATCAGAAATACATCATTTAGGCATGCATTTGGACATTTTACATAAAATATGTTTGAAGCCCCAGTATAGCATGCAGTGATAACAACTTCTTTGAAGTTTCTGTCACTCTTTTAGTAGAAACATTCAAATCCCCCCCTTAAATCCTTCCCAGAACCTCAACCTCAACATGACTAAAGCTAAATGGGATCATTGTCACAAAGATTGGTACGAAAGGCAGCAAACATCCAAAGAAGAACTATTCATTGAGACTACTTAAAGAAATGTACACAAGATATGGGGGATATGGTATCACTCTAGTGACTTTAACTGATGTCAGCATGCTGAAATAATGAAGAAAACTATGCTCTTTTGAAAACATACATACAAATGGTCTGAAAAGGCGACCATTTTGTTCCTTTACCTCATTTGCTGTCCTCAGTGTTGTCTTGTCTAATAATTTGCAGTCACCGCCATCATGTTCTTCATGATCAAGAGGTAGACAAACGTACCTGTGTTCCCATGAACCACCTGTGGGCAAACCAAGCTCCTTACACTGTGTGCAACAGCTCTTTATCAGAGTACGGAGTTCTTGGTAAGACTGAAGCTCTTTTGTACGTTAGCCCGTTTTGCTGCTCTGCACAATGATGTCTGTAATTTCAGGTTTTGAGCTTGGCTTTGCCATGGCCAGTCCAAATGCTCTGATTCTATGGGAAGCTCAGTTTGGAGACTTTCACAACACAGCCCAGTGTATCATTGACCAATTCATCAGCCCAGGCCAGGCGAAGTGGGTTCGCAACAATGGCATCGTCCTACTACTGCCCCATGGAATGGAGGGAATGGTGAGAATAGAAAATAAGCAAGATTTCTCACAAATTAGACCTTGTCAGAAGTGTTTAGAAATTAACTACTGGTTGGATAATATAATTTAGTAAGAATCTTCTTTAACTTTGTCATCTTGTCTTTTTCTGTTCTTAGGGACCAGAGCATTCATCAGCTCGGCCTGAGCGCTTCCTCCAAATGAGCAAAGATGATCCAGATCACTTTCCTGTATGTTTATATGTACAATATACAGTATGGCCCAAATGACTACCAAGATTTTTCTGTGCTGATTTATGTCAAAAAAGTTCTAGGCCGTAACAGAGCGTAGTCCCTGGTGTACAGCAGTGAATATCCAGTAGTGTCCTGTTATTGACTATACTGATGTCGTGACCACTTAAGTGATGGCTTCAATGATAATTGCCTATTTATGTCGAGCTGAAAAGCCTCTTCATTACAGTAAATGATCAGCCCTAACTCGTGTTCCCAAGGGTCATGTGGGAACATTCGGGGAAGGAAACCACTGTGGGCTGCCTCAGCAGAAGCTCAGCATATCAGCCCATCAAATGGATCATTGATCAAACTATTACTGGATGCATGTTAGGGGACTATCATTCTGAGTCCTGTGCATGTGCAGGAGTGAGATACAGTTCATTATTGCATCAACTGTATGCCTTACTGTACATCATAAAAGCAAAAACATTGCCACAGCCAGCACAAGCTGAAGTAGCTTAAATGTTTTTTTATGCAAAGTTAACATTTCTGAGTCTCATGTTTTATTTATGTAGGAGTTCACTGGAGATTTTGAAGTCCAGCAGCTGTACGACTGTAACTGGATTGTGGTCAACTGCTCCACGCCCGCTAACTACTGTCATGTGCTCAGACGGCAGATTCAGCTGCCGTTCAGAAAACCGGTAAAGTGTAACATCATGATGACTTCATCGTATCCATGTCTTTGTTTGAATTTGCTCCTGTCACGTAATGATTGTTGTCACATTTAAAAGTTTGGATAATTTACACATCAAGGCTTGATCGAGGTATTTTTTTAACAAGCAACCCTGCTCAAGTAGCATTTTTAAATTTATAAATCCATGTATTTTTGTTGTCTACAAATGTTAGTTGCCCCGATTTATCTAGAACAGGTCTGAAATGTGTAAAAAGTCATATTTAGTCTACAAACTGTGCTTTACCATGATAGTGATATACAAGTTACATTTAAACCATGATTCAAAAAGAATCTGTTTTCAGACACATGTTACAAAATGTGGCATTTGTATTCTTAATTGGCACTTCAAACCTCTCAACTATATCTAGTTTGAATAGAAAGTTTTCAAGTGTGAAACATTTGGGGTTTTATTCTTAGATGCACAGCTCTATTTCAGTCTCTCACAGTTTTTCTACATTCTTAACTGATCCCTTGTTGCACATAAATGCAATGCTTTGCCAAGCATGAGAAAATTACTCCTGGGGAAATTAGCGATGGTGCCAAGAGAGAATAATGTGTTTTTATATAGTTTTTATTCTTTTATCTTTCTTTTTTTTCATGAATCCCTGACATCCTGGACTTGGTTGACTGAACAAGAAGGGCTTTATTTATTTGCTTTTGAACGAAATGCTTTTGTTTTCTTACCGCTGATGGGGCTTGCTATATGTTGCCGACAAATTGGCGTGAAAAGAGATAAAAAGTTTTATCTCTGGAGTTTTTTCAGCACGCACAATGAAGATACGGATGACAGGATCAATCTGTTGTTGTCACTGACAAAAAGTTTTCTTTTTTTTTTTTGTCAAACAGCTAATTATTTTCACTCCAAAATCACTACTGAGGCACCCAGATGCAAGGTCAAGCTTTGATGAGCTCACCAAAGGTGCACCTTTATCTCCTAACTGTGACAAAACATTGTTATAGGAGTATTGGCTTTTGTAAAGATTAACATTGAATGTCATTAGGTACTAAATTCAAGAGGCTGATTCCTGATGAGGGCCTGGCCAGTCAAAGCCCAGGTCAAGTCAAGAGGGTCATTTTCTGCACTGGAAAAGTCTACTATGAATTAGCTAAAGAGAGGAAACAGCGAAACCTGGACAGAGACGTTGCCATCATCAGACTAGAACAGGTTTTAAATTAAGTTCTTATCTCTGAACATGTTATGCATTGTTTATTTTTTAAAGGGAGCAATGAAGTTTCATCTTTTCTCATATATTGCCTTCCCTATAGATCTCTCCATTCCCATTTGATCTGGTCAGAGAAGAGACACAGAAGTACACCAACGCTGAGCTGGTCTGGTGTCAGGAGGAGCACAAGAACATGGGCTACTATGATTATGTGCGACCACGTTTCCTCACAGTGGTGGCCAACAGGAAGCACATTTGGTGAGGGGTTTCTGTCCATCTTTAGAGCCAGGTGAAGGATTTGATTTGTTTACTGGTGACAAACCCTCATTGTTTGTTTTCAGGTATGTGGGACGGGACCCTGCAGCTGCACCTGCGACAGGGAACAAGTCCACCCACTTCAATGAGCTGAAGAAGTTCATGGACACTGCTTTCAACCTGAGCGCCTTCCAAGGAAGGAACATGTAGGAGATGTCTGTAGATCACTTAAATGACAGGGTATATGCAGGAATCCTGAAGTTAATTTCAATACATTTTTAAGACTTTTAAAAGACTTTCCAAAAAACTTTTAAGACCCCATCGCCACCGCAAGATGTGATCAGTAAAGCATAT
>JAVQJG010045508.1:0-15334 GCA_036024015.1 Craterocephalus amniculus
CTCAACATTTCGACTTTATTCTTAACATTTCGACTTTATTCTCAATATTTCGACTTTATTCTCGATATTTCAACTTTATTCTCGACATTTCGACTTTATTCACGACATTTCGACTTTATACTCAACATTTCAACTTTATTCTCAATATTTCGACTTTATTCTCAACATTTCAACTTTATTCGCGACATTTCGACTTTATTCTCAACATTTCAACTTTATTCGCGACATTTCGACTTTATTGTCAACATTTTGACTTTATTCTCAACATTTCGACTTTATTGTCAACATTTCGACTTTATTCTCCGGTAAGCAACTGACAAATATTTTCCATTGTTTTTTTGTTTTTTTTTTCTCTATGTGGCCCTAATACTCCGTCGTAGGCTGAATGTAAACCGACCAGAAACTAATTCAAACCCTCATCTGGCAGGTTGTTCGTTTGCAGCTGATTCCTGACACAGGACAGTCAGACGAGGCTGCAGCACGACTCTCCTGCACAGAGGAGCTATTTTCTGTCTACTCTCACTGTGCAGGTTGTAATTTGCCTCTGTCACCATAGCAATTTAAGAGGATAATGATGCACTAAAGAAAAGTGCCGCATGGTGACGATCCGTGGCCTAATTCTCTTCCTTTGCCACAGTCTCATTAAGCTCTTTTTCCTCCTTTATTTCATTGTTACAAATAAAGCCAAAATCTGCCTGAGGCTAAAAGATCAGTAAATGTTTCTTCACGTCGTCATTTAAAAAGTTCTACATGTCACCTCCAGAATTACACCGATTGATTTTTATTCCTCAAACCCAAAGAGCTCAGAGGAGGATATTGCCGTAAATATGAAGTAAAGGAAGTTTCATTGAGCTGAATTGAAATTTTCGGGGTGGGTTTGAAGAAAGAAGTTTTTAACATTTGTGCTTTTATCATTCAGAGTTGCTTTGACTGGACAATAATAGAAGCTTCTATTTGTCTTTCAGTGGGATTAACATATTTTAGTAAAGACAGCTAGGTTTGTCCAGCTGGGCAGAAGTTGCCTGGCAGTGTTTTCCTTTTCTTATTTCGCTGTGACTCCGGCTTGAGTCAGATCATTTCTCATTCTCTGTATTCTTTGAGGCTTCCCAGCCAATCTTGGAATTCAATCAGGCCACAGTCTTGCCTCTCTAAGAATCTGGGTTATCACTGACAGAGAGCAGCGGCTGGAACAGCCAATGTTTAAAATAAAGTAGTTTTCTTATGAAAATTCAGCAGATGCACCCAGAATCAGTCCTCAGAACCAGTCTGAGTTGAAATAATGAAGCAGCTGATCATTACTGATATATTTATAGCTGTTTTTTAGAATATAAAACTCCCAATTCCAGAAAAAAGCCAGTAAAAAATTTCCAGTCAGTCTTTGGTCTACCTGAAGCTTTTTGTTCGTCCTTAGGTTCAAATAAATTTGATCCAACTCATTTCAGTACTCGCTGCACTCACAACACACTGAATCTGAGCTGTGAAATGGAAAAATGGCACCTTCAGATGGGATGTGCAGCGAGCTGATGATATTTATATATCACAGGGATTCCGTTTGGGTCCTTGAAAGCTGTCCTGCCATTGTTTCCTTGATTATCTGGTGAAAACAGCAGCTACATGTCGGCATCACTACTCAGCCTGAAGATGCACACGTGTGACCTCACGGCCGGAGAATAAACAGAAGCGCATTTCATGTTTTATATGGATGATCATCATTTATCTCAGCAGGAGACATTGGATCATTTCCTTCTCAGCCTCTCTCTGTTGCAGAAAGGTGTGCAACACGGTTCAGTCATTGGGTCCTCATTTTTAATTTACAATAAAACCAAAGTAAACTCTACATCTGTCCATCTGTACACTGACAACACAATCCATTCTTCCATCAGCCCCGGAGCAGGTGTGGTCTCCAGCCAGGGGGGTTAAAGGGGAAGTTCGGTATTTTTCAACCTGTAGGTATGTTGTAGCATGGTATACGATCATTTACTCACCCAGACAGTTGTGGTGCAACTCAAACTCCATCAGAAGTTATTTATGTGAACACACGATCTGCATAAATCCAAATAACGGGAGCGATCGGGGCAATCGGTGCTCGGCCTCTAAATAAGGCATTATCTGCCTCAAAACGCCTTCATTTTACCAATGTGTTGTTATCAAATGCTAGTCTGATCCCCCCGTGACCTGTATACAGCTTGTACCCCATTTGTAGTTGTTATTCCGGGGTCTTTTCAAGCCTCCTGCGCTTACCAGCAAAGGCAATTACATCACTACCATGCGCCATGGAAAAAGGGTGAATTCCCTCATAGATCACTCTGTAGAACGGTCCACTTTTTGCTAAGAGAATAGCAACGTGGTCCGTGTTTGTGTTTTTCCAAATCGTAAAAATAGAACGTAGCTGACCGTTTTACAGTACAAAGGGAATTCACTTTTTTTTCATGGCACGTGGTAGTGACGTCATCGCCATGTCAGGTATACACAAACAGGCTTAAAAGGACCCCGGAATAACAACAACAACAATGAAAATACAAGCTGCTAGCAGGTCGCAGAGAGATCGGACTGGCATTTGCTAACAACACATCAGTAAAATGAAGGGGTTTTGTGGCAGATAATGCCTTATTTAGAGGCCGAGCGGCACCTGCCCCGAATGCTCCCATTATGGATTTATGCTGATCGCGTGTGGATCTAAATATCTTCCTAAGGAGTTTGAGTTGCACCACAACTGGCTGAGTAAATGATCGTATAGCATGCTACAACATAGGTACAGGCTGAAAAAAATACTGAACTTCCCCTTTAAAATGATTTACTAATTAATCACGGTATGAAATTACGTGGTTAATTAGTTGTAAAGATCCTTCTAAGTCTGAACCGCACCTTCCACACAAAGCAGAGACAAAGTTACACAACATGTGGGTGTTGCTGCTTGTGTTGCTTTGCTTGCTTTCCAGCTATGCTGCAGAAAAGGTGTGTTAGAGTGGGAAAGTTTGTTCCCTGTAAATAAACAGATCATCCTTCTTGGATCTTTTAAAAATGCTGTTATGATGCCAGCTTTTTATGCTAAAGTAAAGATTCAAGTTCAGGAGTCTGGTTAGTTGACAGCAACATTTTATAAAAGTAACATTGAATAAAACGTTTTTGTGTCATTTGCAGTTTTGTGTTTGTGAACGTCGGGGTTAAACATTACATCATATGGCAAAAACAGAAATACGTGTTTTTTGTTTCTCTGTGAAAACATTACTGACTCTGCATGAGATTCATGCTTTTATGGGTCAGCTTGCAGCGGCTTAGATGATGGGATCCAAGAAGGGTGATCTATTTATTTTACTCCCTGGCTTTTAACACAGTATGGGAATTTTCCCTTTCTGTTTGTATTTCTCAGTTATTCTTTTAGACACTTATTTTAGTGTATTTTGTTCGTTTGAATCTATACTACTGTATTTTGATATTTCAGATTCGCTTTTAGCTTTTTAGCCTTTGTTTTAGTGGTGCAGATAGATTGTGAAATATATTATTTTTTGTCCTTTCAAATGTTTTTATGCCTCACGATGTACAGCACATTGGCAACCTTGTGTTTTATAAATGTGCCATAAAAATAAAGTGGATTGGATAAACTATTGCTTTTGTTCTATTACAGTCTTTCTTACAGTCTTTCAATGCCTTTCGTTGTGTTTTCTGTTCAGCTTACTTCCTGCTTCTCATACACATTTTGTTTTGCAGATTGCCACATTTTGGTGGACAGAATCTCGGTTTTCAGTGCTTCCAGCATGGATTATCAGTCGTTTCTACTGCTTCATTATGAAACCCCAGGTGCTACTTGGTGTGCTCTCCTCTGCTGTCGCTCTGTGATTGGATCATTTCGCTCACCTCATCCCCCGTGGACTCTAACAGAATAAAGCATATTTAATTCCAGATATGTGCTTTTGTTTATTTTTTTCCACAGTTCTAGGATTATTTATGTGTCAAACAGCGACATTTTGCTGAAGGACAGCAGGAAGTCAAAGCCTGCTCGATGTTTTTCATCGTTTCTAAAGAAACGATGAAAACCACAAAGACAAATTACAGGGGATCACTGGCTCTATGGGACATGCTCCTCTTTCTCTGCTTCTAACTGGTTCAAATAACCATCTTTCCCATGTCTGACTGACATTTACAGATCAGCATGTAGGGCCCTGCCTGCACTGTCAGTGCACACTTTACCTAAAACTACATCTTTTGGCTTGTTGTCCTTTCAGTGAGCGACTGAAATTAGCTATTAAAGCTTTTATCATGGCCTTTTAAAAGAGCAACGTTGTTGCCCTCTGATTAATAACCTTTCCTGCCGTGTATTTCAGTCTTTGTCTTCGTAAATATCTTACTAATTTGTTTACTCAGTCTGGTGTTTAGATTGTCTTTGATATAAATGTAATTTATATTGATTATTTTATAGCATCCTTTCCCATCTCTTCCTCAAAAGGCCTTTTGCCAGCCTGCAGTTGTAAATAAGAGGTTGTTAATGTGTCTGCCTGCTGGTTAAATAGAAGAAAATGAAATCAGATATTTGTATTAAAAAGTAGATCTGATAAAGAGGGCGTGAGTGTAATAATTTCTATCATCCTTTGCAAAGTCATCCTTTGCAAAGTCACATGAAAAGCAGCTCTGACATCATGTGAAGAGAAGCTAAATAAACGGCTTTTCTTGTAAAGTAAAGGTCGACATGATTATTCACATGGAGGAAAGAAACCAAACGTAAACACATGAACTGGTGCTGATCTGCGTCTGGGTGGAACTTTTACACAGCCTGAACATTTCTGCTTAAAAGACTGTAGCTGGAAACATTTCATGCCTCATATTTTCCCTTTTGGGTAAAAAGGTTTTTGTTTGGTTTCGTATCAACTTTGAAATTCCAGCATGGTGGCAAACCCACGCAGGAGAGATATTCATCTATCCACAGTATCCGCTCCCTCATGTCCTGTTAAACCATATAAAGCTGTGGTCAAATCTTCACTGAAAAATACTTCTTACGGGAGCTGGAAAACAAAAACTGAAGGGAAAAAACTAATGTGATGTTATAGCTTCAGGTTATTATTTGTTATAGTTGTGCCACTTAGAGCTGATGCATCCTCTTTAGTCTGCAGGACACTGAACATATACTGTATGTTCAGTGTTCAGGTCAATGTTCTGCGACTTGCTGCAACAGACGAACAGATTTCAGGACTTTTTCCATTGGCAACAAAGATCTCGTGTTGAAACAGACTTTGCTAATAAGGAAGAAAATTGACCATTTTACTGTTAGCTACTGTTTAAACAAAAAAGAAAAGGTCACATCGCCCGTCAGAGGCAGCATGCAGCCGATGTGCACACACCACGGTATGTGTGGTACATGGTTACCCCACGGCAACGTGAGCAGCCTGCGTGCCGAGCAGATGCCAACCCTTATCATATCATTTCATCAGATGTTTTCTTTTCTTTAACCACAGCTTTAAAACGAATGAAAGAGTGAATGTGATCCAAATATATTGTGCTGTTAGACTTAATAAAAAAGTGAAACCTTATTGGATGCTTTAGACTCTTTAACAGTAGAAATGTGGAAAAAACTTCAGATAAATTTGACTTGACGCTGAATTTGAATGCAGGCAAAAAGTTACCAGCGTGAAGTGGTGTTAACCACTGCTGCATGCTCCAGCTGTGATTTTAACACTTTGCTAACACATCGCTAACAACATCTTTGTTCATCATCAACAATTATTTTTATTAAAGATGCCAAGGAAAACAGAGCCTGTAATCACAGAAGAAAGTGATTCATCTCAGATTATTTAATGTTAAGAAAGGGTGTGAGCTTCCGGCAGCCGTCGCTTATCTCAGACCCTTTAACCTCGCTTGCAATCGTACGAACACCTACGCACGTCCATGTTAGCTCAGCCTCGCTTTGAAATGCTGCAAGGTTAGTGTGGGGGCTGATCCACTGAAAGGCTTGCTTGGCAGTGACAGAAATACTCAAACACAGGCGAGGACTTTAGGGGAGCACAATGACACTCTGCAGAGTGCATGTGGGAGGCTTCTTCCATGGAAAAGAAGGGATTCTGTGTGAATGTGCAGTCTATGTAAGCTGCTGTCTGATGTGAGCGACAGGAATTAAAAGGTATTGTTTGGCCATGCTTCTATAAGTATGCATAATGCATGAGCTACCATTTGAAAATAATGACTGCACTAATGAATTTGTCAAACAGTGGCTGTAAGTCTATGGAAATTACACAATCCCGGTAAATTAGAGACCTTTCAGACGCATCAGAGATGTATGTGCATTAAAAAATGTCAAACATAAAGACGGGAGAAAGGACCACCCATGGAGCCTAATGCCTCCTACACTCCACTCCATATCAGCGGCTCATATTTGCGCCTTAATGACAGCTCACCCAGTCCAGCATGAGATGACAACTTGCGCTACGCAATCTCTATTGTCTGCAACGGCAGAGAGCAGGCAGTCCACTCCCAGCCCGGCCTCATTTACTGACAGAGCGGATTGAGGTTTATTTATCTTCATCGTACACCAGAGTGTGTTGACCTTTTCCCTCTCAAAGGGCTGTCATCATGGTGTAATCAAATTGTACGTCCACTGCAACACAAACTTAATATCCATCTTGTCTCTGTTACATCCTGTTTGTGTGCAGCTTTAAATATCTTGCTGTGGCTTGTTGGAATTATTCTCTCACCCAGAAAAAAGCTGAAAGATCCGTTGATCTGACCTATTCTGGAGCATCTCTGCCATTCCCGTCTCCAGCGCCCTGCAGGGAGCACACACTCCTCCAGCTATGTCTTCGGAGGTGTGCTGCTCAGGTGTAAAACCCCAACCCAATTACAGAGCCGCCAGATGGCCCAGCAGGTCCCCGACCACAGTGGTGATGCTGGCACACAGCTCCCTCCTATCACCTCTCTCTCCCTCTAACTGGGTCAGCTCCTCTGCTCTCTACCTCCCTCTATCATTCCTTCCATCAATTTTTTTCTCTCCATCTCCCTGATACATGGCACTGATGGATTCCTGTCTCCCTAAAGTGGATAATGCAGTTAACTGGAGTATTTCTACTGGGAAAGATGGAGCAGATGATGGGTCGATTAAGAGAAAATACTGATTAAAAAGATCTTAACATGATTTTTTGTTTGAATTTGGACAGCATGTCGGTGCCATGTGCAGCTCCCTGCTCTCCGTGGCTTCCATCAGTGTGCCGGTTGTTACATGTCACACTGTTTCAGGAAGTGGAAAAGCTGCCAAAATCAGACAAATCCAGATCTATTGGTGCCGATTAGTCCCAGATTCCCTGATTCATAGCTGACTGTATGAAGCAGGAGAGCAGGCTGCTTCATGCCAGAGTCACTTCCCTCTAAGTTATTTAGGTTTTCAGAAGTCAACCAGCCAATAAATAACCAATTAAACTTGTCACATCAAGAATTACCTGTTAATTATCACAAAATGATTCAACAGTCAGAAAGACTGAAATAACAATGATCAGTTTTACACGTGAAAACTGATCTTCATATACATATTATATACAACTCCACTTTTGTTAGCAAATTAAATTAAATTAAATTAAATTAAATTAAATTAAATTAAATTAAATTAAATTCCACCATCCCAAATGGTGGAATATTAGACTGAGATATGGTGGCTGTGGAAGACATTGGAGTCCAGTGAAATCATTGTCATGTTGGAGATGATGTGATCTGTGTGACATGGAGCATCATCCTGCTGGAAGCAGCATCAGAGGATGCTCCGCTGTGCTCAGAAAGGGATGGACATGGTCAGCAGCAGGACTCAGGTAGGCTGTGCTGGTTAAACAGGGACATGCTGGGACTAAGGGGCCCAGAGTGGGCCACCATTACAGCAGCAGCCTGAAGCATTGATCCACGCCAGGATGAATTCAGTCTTTCATAATGTTCTGGTCCAGACACATGCCAAGATGAGTTGAGTTGCTGCCGTTTGATTGGCTGATTAGATACAAGTGTTAACAAGCAGCTGAGCAGCCTGGAGCTGATGAAGTGGATGGTAAATATTTATTTTATTGCACATATTTCCCACCTAAAGTGAGACTAAAATCCATCCATTTTCTGAACCGCTTAATCCAATTGGGTTGCGGGTGTGCTGGAGCCTATCAACGGGCGAGAGTGAGACTAAAATAAAACAACATTTTTATTTTAACACCATAATTATGTTTTTGTTTCAAATAGGTAGATGGTTCAACTCTATGATAGTCATAAAAAAAATACTCATGTTCTGGCACACATCATGTTTATTGTTCTTTTATTTGTCTACACTTGGCAATTTATAGGGAGGGCTGTATTTGTTCTTTTTAAACAGAAAGGGACAAACGGAGCTATAAATGGTTTGTGAAAGATAAATCAGAAGCAGCAAGCCCACATACAAATCAATGGTCTTTCCAACTGGTGCTTTCACTGAACAAGTAAACGCATGAAGAGTCTCAGCTGCCAATAAAATGGGCACATTTATAAAAACCCAGAAGCCTTGATAGAAATTTCTTTCAGAACAATTAAACTCTAATGAAGTCTTATTATGCATCTTTCTGCACTTAAGTGTCACAGTCCTGATTATTACAGTCGCTTGGAGGCTTTAGAGCAGACTTGATTAAGCTTCGGGAATTCCTGGTGCTCATTGCTTTACATCTCTGAATAAACCGATAATCAGTGCAAAGACACTTGTTTTGATCTAAAGGGAGTGCTAACAGTTTAATTATCATAAATGGTAGAAAAAACTGTGCATGAAAGCTGTTTTTTGTTGTGCATGAGTAAAAAAAAGATCATTCAGTAGTTCTGCTTCATTATTTCTTTCATCTAAATCTTTGCTGTTACCTGAGGATTTTATGTAGAAATACAAAACCAGGGCTTAGTCATCATCCTCGCCTTCATCACCAAAACACAGTTACCAAGGTCTCCTCTTTACAAAGACTCTTTCAAATATGATGACGATTGAGTGTACGGCTTAATCTCTTCTTCTTGTGTTATACAAGGTTGGCAAGCCTGATCAAACGCATCTGGAACCAGGTAGAAGGACTGTGCAAAATGTGTCTGTCCCAAGACCTCCTGAAGTCTTCTCCTGGTGGTATTCATTTGAGCTGAAGTGACCTCGATGCCTTCTCTGGCTTTCAAACCATGTGTGACACAACAGCAACTGGTTTTATTAAAGAAGGAAAAATAATCAGTCAAACACAAATTCCCTTACCCCCCGTGTCATAAATTTTCATCAATCAACTTACTGCACAGTAATAAAGTATGTTGACATCACAAACATCTAATCAGGGGGCTGATCAGGTGTGTTGGAGCAGGGACACAATGAAAACCTGCAAGGCACTGGATCAAGAGTTCATGGTTAGGAGATCCCTGCTCTACAGGGTCAATGCTTGGACTCTGTCAACCTCCCTTCTCTGTTTTTGTAACAATGTGCTTCAGGTTGTTGACTTGTTAGATGTAAATCTTCATTTGCACCCTGCATTGTTACATTTTCCTTCCCAATCGTCCTCTCCGCTGCAGAAAAACCTTCCCACAGAATGATGCGTGTGTTTGGACTGTAGGGTTGGTACTGATGCAGCGATATCGCTGGCAGCTACAATGTGAGTGACAAGCATTTAAATGGATATTTTTTTTCTTTATTTGTAATAAATGAACTGAATAATAATTTAATCCGAGAGAAGAGAAGTCTGACACAAAATGCGATCCACGTGAAAAAGCCAAGTCAAGAACCAAACCCAATAAAATAAACAAACACAAATCCTGCTGATTGTATCAGCTCTGTCATCCCTCTTCTTCTAAATTTAAAAAACAAATCAGCAAGAAACTGATTGAAGTGTCACTACGGTTCCACAAATGAAGTGTAACAAAATGTATCAAATATCAAACCAATTCAGCTGTAAAACTATCATGAACTTCAAGGACAACACGGCTGCACTCGTCTGAAGGTACGAAGTAAAGAAAACCCTAAAACTGGAGGAGGCTGGATGAGACTGGCACATTAATTACAGGCTGTCCATCAAATGTCCACAGCCATCGCTGGGCATTCATCTGTTAAAAGTCCACAACTTCAAGACAGTGTGGTCACACCAGTGTATATATATATATATATACACTCTATATATAACGACATAAATGATGTTGGGTGAGCTCCCTGCAGCGAGCAGAGATAAGAGGAGGCTGAGAAAGCAACTTGCCCACTGCTCCTTGTCCAAAGAAGCCTCTTTACTCACCTGGAGCCAATCCCGGGGCCAATGGAACTGGAAAAGTTATTAACCCTGCTTTGCAGCCGGGGCAGGACAGCTCTATTAAGTCGGTGCACAAAGATTCTCCCATTTTCAATTACTGCTTCCAAAGGAAGCTAGAAAAATCCGCCTGGGAGAGACGGACTCAGCAGCTCCAGATCCAAACAGCGCTTATCATCTGTTCTTGTTACTCATATGGCGGAGGTCTGACACAGTCCCTGAGTGCTTGTTGCCCGATATGTTTAGTTTATTTATATGACAAACATGGCAAGAGCTGCACACTCTGGAAAATGGGTCTGCCAGTCAAGCGCTAAATGAGAAGCAGGGACATAAAGAGCAGTGTAATGGATTGTGAAAGCAGGGAGGATGTTACATTTAGACCCTGAATCTGTCCTTAGCCATCCACACCCATCTAAATAACAATCTAGATATTTAAAGATGTTTGCAGACTATAGATAGATGGCGGTTTTAAAGCAATCCCTGGTCTCACAGTGGGGGTTGTCAATCCTTTAGTAGGATGTCTTTCTCTCAGACCGGTGGAGGAACCCTGATGACTCTCACCCGTGGCTGCGTGCGTGTCCTGCAAGGTTGGAGGGCATGGAGGTGGCTATAGGGCCGGGGCTAACACGGCAACGCCTGGGGAGTAATGTCTGTTGGAATCAATATGATGTAGGAGGAGAGGCTAGGGGCCATGGTGCGAACACTGGTAGGTGAGTCACACAGATGCAGGGAGCCTATTTGCTCAGTCTCTGCCAACATCCAGGGTCACCCGGCAGGGAAATCTGCATGGCAACCACTGGCTGGGTGACAGGCTGAGAGAGACAAAAACTTAAGTTTAATGGTCTAAAAGTCAGAGTGGGGAGACTGAATGTTAAAGGATTTACTCCAAAGGTTTACAAGAACTTTGTATGTTCAGTCAAACAGACTGACTGAGCATTAAGAGACACAACCAGCTGATCGTTCATGGCCGTCTGACAAGGATTCAAAAAACAATTCAGGCTGTGAAAAATCTACTCCAACTTAAAGAATCAGCCTACGTCAAAATGACTGATTGAATGGGTGTATCAGGGTATAGAGACAGAGTCTGACCATTTATTAAAAGCCATAATTAATGACTGTAATTTAATAATTATCTGCTGAATCAGTGCAATTAGCTGCCATATAAAGTAACTACAAATGCTCTCACTCTCAGAAGAAAAGGAGCGGTATACATCGTTTTATTAACAAAAGCATTGATCCAACTTGAAAATATTGATTTAACATGGATGCAGCATCACATGCCAAAAAATCCTATTTTATCCTTCTAAAACCAAATGTTTCAGATCTGAAACATACTGTCTGTGATATCTATTGCATTACCGTCTGGTAAAAACAACGCTAACCTTTTGTATACGATCTGCCTGTCTTCTGCCCCCTGGTGGATAACTTTGATACAACAATAATTCTGACATTGTCCATAAATAAAAGACTTTCGATACAATAATTAGACTTTTCTATCAATTTTTCTCACAACTCTGTGGGTGTAGATGCATTTTGGTTCAAATTAGTAAAAAAACTCTACATTAGTATCATATTTATTTATGTTAACCAAATTTAATAAAATAAAGAAATTATCCCGTTGCGAGTTTACGAGTATTTCTCAGTTTAAGCTGATGATCAGTGCTGTTATAAAATACTTACCTAACCCTATAAAGGGAAAGTTCAGCATTTTCCAAGCCGATCAGGCAGCAGATTTTTCATTAGGCTACTACTTAAATTACCTGAGACATAGAAAATGATTTGTGAATATCCCTGGAGCATCAAAACCACATCAAAAACCTGATTTCTGGGGTCATCAGATATTTCTAGTGATCATGCAGACTGCATAATCTGATATCCTTTATCAGATGACTGCCATTATCTGATTCTGACAAATCGGTTTAACACACAGATTTCTCCACAGTTCTCCATTGCCTTCACGCACATAGATCCGGTTTATTTACCGTTTTACTTCCGCTCATGTGCAAAAACTGCATTGTTTCCTTCTTTTTAATGCGTTCTCTCAGAAAGACACAAGCGATCCCGCTGCAGTGAGAAACCCGCTAGCATGTAGCGGCAGGAAATCAGAGTATAGATAAAGTAAAATCTTTATCTACAGTAATCTGATTACTCCCGGTAATGTCATTTTGATGTTTATGTGAAAAGGCTTGTGTTTTTTGTGAATCTGAGATCTGTTTTGCCAGACTTTTTGTTCTTTTGTCTCTTTTGCTTTAACTTTTAGATGGATTTAATTCAAACAAAATACCAGAGATGACCTATAAGAAATGGCCTTTAGCTTTGACTTTATTTAGCATCCGCTCTCTGGCTTCATGGCGTCTTCCCGCCCACCCTTTCACACCTCCCTCTCTCCACAGGCCTCAGCCGCAGATTTCACAACTTGACATGCTCTGTCAGGGCCCAGAATCAGATTAGAGAGGATTACACAAAGATGGACTTCCCCAAAAGAGGTGTGTAGATACAAATAGTGTTGATTTACAGAGGAAGTGACCTACTCTCCTTTGTTCCTTGTTTGCTGTTTCTTTGGTGACTAGAAGTGTTTCTTTGGCAGCAGACACGTTTATATTTGTTGCCTCTTCCTCGCGTTGAAAACACATGTTCAGAGAGCTGTTAACGCTGTGCTCAAGCTGAAAACACAGCTCAAGTACTCTTTCCAGACTCCTGGTATCTGACCTTTTAATGCTGTTTAGAGTGTGGAGCGTGTGCAGATGCTGATGTGGCTTCAGCAGGAGCTCGCTCATCGGAGCTGTCGTTGGAGAAAGATCAAGATTTCGAAGCAGATGAGGAGTTTTTTTCAGTTGTGTTTAGCTCAGAAAGCAGACTTTAACTTGCGCTGACATTTTGAGAAAAAACACAGCCCTGACTTATCTGATCTGCAACTCGACAGGGACGAAAATGTGTCACTTTCAACTCTGAAAGCTCACGCCTATGGGCTAAATTACACAGCATCAAAAGCCGGCGCCTGCGTGCTGACGGGGGTGAATTCCAGGTCGCAGAGCGCCACAGTTGCACTGAGTGACGGAATAAATCAGCTCATCCATAAGATCTTAATCACACGCCCCCACGCCTTGAATCTAATTGGCACTTTCAGCAGATTGGTGGTCTGTTTTCACACCTGAGTCACTGGATCTCTGAGCCCCCTGCTTTTTAAATACACACACAATGACATGTCCACACATGCACACAGAAAGCTGGCAGGTTCCGAGTCTGATGGAGGCGTCAGAGAAATGTGAAAGTGTGATAAGAGGTGACAAATACTTCAACAGAAATAATCCAAGTGTCATCAATCTGCCTTTTCAAACAGATGTGAATGGATGGTGGCAGATCGCTGCAGGAGAGTAAAGCCATCAGGACCATTACGATAAGATCTTTGCTAAGCTAACTTTCGCCCGGGCATCTCAACATTTCTCCTAATCCAGCTGTGTCTTCATCGTGTCTCTTTCCTGACAGACAGTCACGCTTTTCTTTTTTCTTTTCTAACCATTAGAAAGCCTCTCCCCCACTGGGTATCCTTTCATTCTCCTACAGCCTCTTGCAAAGTTTCCACCCACGCACGTTGTCTGAAAAACAGCATGCCTGCCGACATCCAGCCAGCTCCGATTCTGCTGCTAAATTATAATTCTGCTTATTTTCAGCACAACGTGCACAATGACGTCAGGAGCACCCTGTGGATTCCAGCGAAGGAGAATTTAAGCAACTAAAGGTGCAGAAACGGGGGAAAAAAAGAAAAATGTTGTCATTTTTCATCATTTCTTTCACTGAAGTCTGAAGAGTGGGTTGTCAGTTTGGATCGTTTAACACAACAGCCTCTCTAAATCATACTCTGCCCTGTCAGGAGTGAGACTTAACTTATTGACAGTGGTGGCAGCGTGATAGATAACATTGTGAGTGTGTCGCTGAAATAAATGAAGATTGTGGGCAGCACTCTTTAAGCTTATCAGTCGCCATCAGGCATCTCTGACACAACATTAGCATGAGTTTTGATTTTCTCGTTTGGGAGAGGCTCTCTCATTTGCAAATCTGTCGTTATCACCGTGACCCCAGGTTGCAAAAAAAAAAAAAAAAAAGGGGAGCGGTGGAGCTACTGAGCAGGAAGAAGCAGGAGAGGAGCAGCAGCTATGTCTCAGGGATATAAACTGTATTTCCCTCCAGTGCTTTGATCTCATCTGCATGACAGGTAAAGTGGAAAGCATCCAGGATATTTATGTCCATGTGAGCATCACATCTGTAGATCAGGATCAGAGTAAGCAACCGAGTAAACACAGCTGGAAAAATTACATTGAAATTGTTCCAGATTAGAGCAAGTTAAAGCAGTGAAGGTGAACACAGAGATGGAACTCTAAGATAGACGTTTAAAGGTATGCGAAGCATAATGCCTGCAGGTGGCTTTCATGGGATAACAGCAGGAAACAAAAACGATTTTCCTATAAGCACTGAAATCTAGAGACTGCTGCTGCTAATGTAATTTTGTTGTATTCATACAATGACAATAAGCTTTATTGTTAATTGTTAATCTTAATCTGTTTAAACACTCCACCTGCTTGTTAACACAGATGTTTAATTAGCCAATCACATGGCAGCAGCTCAGAGCATATAGCCTTGTACAGGTACTACTCAGAAAATTAGAACATCCTGAAAAAGTCATTTCTGTAACTTCACTTTAAAGATAATAGTATGCAAATCTGTTTATTTCAGCTTTTACTTGTTTAGATTTTGCTGATTAGGATTTGCAGCTTCAGAAAACCTACTAAAGAAACTGCAATTTAAAGGAGCTAAAAGCGAAATTCATTGATTTCACACTGAAGGAATTAAAAAATCTTTTTGTGAAGAACCTGGTGTGTATTTTCATCTGAAGTACAGCGCAACGTCACACAGCTCCTCTGTGTGTTGATCTCCAGCTCTGTGTTTACTAGCGGGCCCGGCCGCGCGTGCATGTATATCCATGTACAAACTCTGATGCTCTGTTCTTCTGCAAGTCGTCTTCACCATGTCTAATCAGAAAATGAGAATATGCTGGAAAAGTTGTTTAATTCAGGTAATTCAACATAAAAGGTAAATTCAATACATTT
>JAVQJG010045524.1:0-12106 GCA_036024015.1 Craterocephalus amniculus
AGTATGATTGCTGGAAACCGTACAGGAGATTCAGCAAACGTCCTCCCCTCCATCTGTTTCGTGTAAATAACTGTGCAGGTTTAATTTGCGGCAGGTGAACCCCGCTGTACCCAGAATGCAAAGCTATGCTAGCTGGTCTCTAGCAGAGCAGCCTGACTGCGAGTAGAAAACAACAACAGGCTACTTTGCAGGGAAGGCAGCTGCATGGATAGCGACGACAACAACCACATTCAGGATTTGAGCTATACAGTCATATTTACTTAAAACAAAAATGTATCTCGGCCTTATAATGTGAGTACTGTGGGGTGTTGAACGTTGTCCATGAGCTGAAGTTATTCGTTGCTTTACGGAGAATTGTTTGCCAGCTAGCGAGCTAGCACGCTAGCTTTCTGCGTCTCTATGTTTGAGTGTCTTCCGGCAGCAGTGGCGGCAGCAGCGGTGCCATGAACAGTGGAATCCCACCTACAGCTGCTGCGCTCGGGGGTGCCGGGATAGCAAATGTCAAGGTGAAGTTTTGCCGATATTACGCGAAAGACAAAACCTGCTTTTATGGAGATGAGTGTCAGTTCCTGCACGAGGATCCGTCCATGGCAAGCCTACCGCTGCACGGCGGTAGTAGCCCCGTCCCTTTGCCCATGGCCGGGGGTGGCGGGACGCCTGCGGGGTATTCCCTTGGAGGCACGACGGCGGCTCTCCCGGGCGGTGGAGGAACAGGCGTGCCCAAGAAGAATGAATCCCTGGGGCCTGCAGGCGCGTCTCTGGAGGGGCAGCTGCTGACCAGTGAGTACACCGAGGCAAGGCCTCGCGTGGGCTGGCGGACTGACTTTACTTCAGGGCCTGTCGGAGCTGTGTTGTAATTTACCCCGAGGATTCATGCAGGCCTCTTCACCACAAAACAACGTGGTTTAATTTCATCTGTCAGTGCAAAACTTCTCAGACTTCAGCTAACCCTACTGTACCATGTAGACGTTTTGTAATAAATCTTCAGGCTTTATTATTTGCATCAGCTTTTGCATACTATAACATTAGCCATGCTTCTGCAGCTCACAAGGAGGCCTGTTTTTGTATGACAGCTGTGAGTGAACACAATTTAATAACGCTAACTGGTGCAGCTATTAGCTACTTTACGTTAGCTGAACTATCTTGTGGGAATCGCTTTAACTAACTGTAGTGGATTTGGCTGTATATGCAAAGGCAGGATTAGTGTTTGTAACGGTATCATAAGCTTTTTATACAGTGAAATGTTTTTTCTATGTTAACGATGTTGCAGGACCTTTTTAAAGTGTACGCTCTAATGTTTGCTAACGTTAGCGTGTCGATGCTAGCTGTTCACTGGGCATTGTTTTTGCTTTTTGCAGTTTTCTTATCGTAAACAAACAGGAAGAAACAAGCATTCACGTGCAGCCCTCATGTGTAAAACAGCATGCACGCGCTGATTCTAGAAACTCCCGATTAACAAGCTAAATAAATTGATCATTAAAAACTGTGTTGTGTGAATATACAATTATAGCCCTGAGGGTTATGCAGAAATTAACCCTCGATTCACAGTGTCTGATTCACGAATTAAAGGAGTTTGCATTACATATCCACGAACCCAAAGCTGATTTTAAGAAACAATATCTTCTGTAGACTATTTTAGTCCAGATTTAGAAAAGTCTAAGTCTTGTAGTTTTTTCAATATGACATCCTCATATGTAGCATAGACACAAAAAACAAACTAAACTAAAACTTATAATAAATAAAAAAAATAATGTGAATTTTTTCACATATATCAAAAACTTTTGGAGCATCTACATAGTCTATAATATTTCAGTCTATGATGGACCAGCCAAAGTCATGTAGGTTTTTAACAGAAACACATCTAATGTAAATTTTTTGCCCCAAAGCACAAACAATGACACCATTTCCCATTTCAACAACTAAATTACAATAGTTATATTGTAATGTTTTAGCAGTTTAATGTGGTCTAAATTCTCCCATAACTCCATAAAATTACCTTTTTAGAATACATTTTTCTCAAGTCAGGAACTTAGTCCATATCCATTGAATATTTCAGGCAAAATTTGAGAATAATGAATGCTGTCTTTCTTTTTTCAACAGAACTGATCTAATGCCATAGCAGCAAAATTGCTCTTTATTCACATCCCTATAAGTCACTAATTAGAAGTGGTGAATCACAAACAAACTTTATTGTAGTGCCTTGAGGTAGCTTTTGGTTGTTTGCACTGATTATGTACTTTACAGTTGGTAAATGACATACTTGGTAGTCCTTAAAACAATGTCAACCCTTTAATTTGTGGTTTATGTGCAGTTAACCAATAGTTATATTATTCCAGCTACATACATCCTTTGCTAAACTATTCTCTGTCATCCACAGTCCCAGGGATGGAGGGTGCAAGCCTGAGCGACGCCAATCTTACCAACTCTTACTTCAGCAGCAGCTTTATTGGGGTTAATGGGTTTGGAAGCCCAGCAGAGTCGAAATATTCAATGATGCAGGTACACCCTATTCATATACACTGTCTAAAAAAATATTGTTTGACAAACTCCAGATTTTAAAAGACAGTAATTACAGGAAGTATTTGCCTTACTTAAAAAAGCAGGTTTGGGGCAACTCAAAAAGGTATCATGAACAGACTGCAGGCCACTGACTGTTCAGAGTCAGCACCTTTAAGTGAATTAACAGCATGTCAGTAGGGCATTTTATGTAAACTTGTATGTATGATTAGCAAATTTGTACACAGCCACAGAAATTTCAGCTGTGGGTGATAATTACTTAAGTGATCAAGTTATTGTTCATACAAATACAGGAAAGAGTCGCAACACCAACAAAGGTGACAAGACATGGTTTCTTTTCCTATGTGGCAGTAATAAGTACTTAAAGAGCAGTTGATGTCTCAACTACAGTGGGCAACCATCATGGCACTCTAAGCAAAGAAAACAGCTACTGAAAATGGGGGCACCATAAAAGTGAAATTTCTTCTAGTCAAAAAAACCCAAACTTTAAAATTTCTTGGTGGTTCAAGCCATTGAGAATTTTTTCATTGCATCACTTTTGCATTAGCCACCAAGGGTTGGCTTCTTTTGTCATCGCTGCACGTGAGTCAATAGCTGGGTTGCACCTGACGTCACGTTGCTAAGACAACAGCGTTCTCAGTGCAGATGGAGGGCAGGAAGTAAAGTATCCTGTTAAATTAGCATGGGAAATGCCTTTATTTTGTGGAGTTTATGGTTGCTCAAGTCGAGGTAACAGAGAGAAGGATGCTGGCTTTTTTTTAGAATACCTAAAATTGTCATTCACAAAAGTGAAAAATGCAGAAAATTTACCGAACAACGCTGGGATTTTAAATCTCCGCCTTCAGTTGGGAGGTGCAGAGTCTCCTAACGCCGCGTTTGCAGCCGCCACTTTGTCAGAGGTAGGTTAAATGTTATGAGCGACTGTTAAGCTAACGTCTTTGTAAAGATGTGTTGCATGTTTGACGTTGCAGCCGTTAGTGCTACAACTTCTAGCTACTACTAGCATCTTTCCCTATGGGATTAACAAAGTATTTTTCATTTCATTTAATCTTTACACAGAAAAAAATAAAACACTTACCCTCGCGAAGACCAAACGGTAATCCTCCTGGAGACGTTTTACTCCAAGGTTGTGGACCCATCCACTCAAGACAAAGTTATATGATTCCAAACTTTTATCGGCTTTCATTTGCTGTTTAGTATAATACGAAGTCTGAAGGACCAGATAGTTCGTTATATCAACCGCCTCGATTCTCGGTAAATCCTCCGGTTCAGAGGAAAACTCTGTAATGTTCATGAGCTATGGGTCAAGTCCAGCATATTTTGTTATCAGCTGCGTATAACTTCCTTTTGCTTCTGGGTCTGAATCCTTACAATAATCGCTAACATGTATATGAACATCCATTGACAAGCACTGCATATTTACTTCCTGCCCTCCATCTGCATCGCACACGTCATCCAGGTGACGTAGGTGAAACCCACCTATTCAGACTTCTTTCCTTTGTATTTAGATAGTTCATGCAGCTTGCGGTTGCTTAGGAACCTCTAGGTCATTTCACATCATTTAGGAGCCTTCCTGAGCAAAGAAGACTATTTGAGAGTGTCTTGGTTGAAGGTGTTATGAGTAGTTCAAGGGTAAGGTCTTCTGTAGGAGAAAATAACTTTCTGTGCTCCAGGCTTTAAATGGACAAATCTTTTCCTTCTAAAATGGGGGAAAAAAGAAACCATGGCACCCTGGAAAAAAGTCTCCTATTTGACCTCCTTACACACTAGAGGAGCTAAACAGTGGAATATTTCTCATAAAGACTTTTGGCGTGGAGAAACAGAGAAATATTTGGTTTGTTGTTTTAAAGTAGAATTGTTTAAATTATTTGTTTACAAACCATTTCAGGTTGCAATGGGTTGGGCAGCCTGTTAAACAAAACTCCTTAAATAACAAACATTGGCATTATTTTTGATGGCATGTCCACAAATTTCAGACAGATGTCTAAAATTAGAAAAAAAAAACTCTTTATGTTATAGCAGATCAAATTCAGAAGGTGGAATTCATCAAAACAGAAAATAATATTTACAGCTAAATTTGTTGTGGGAACACAGAAACATTATTTACAGCTCGACTGTGAGTTTCTGTCCTCCTGCAGGAGGAATCCCACACGTGACATGCTGCATCCAACATTCACCTCCAGCATGAGACAAACTCCTCTATAACTGAATGTGAGAGGTCAAATGATGTTGAGAAAAGCCATTTCACCTGCTAACCTTAGTTGGAGTGTCTCAGAACAAAAGTAAGGACAAAGACAAAGGCCAGCTAACCCTGTAAAAATGGTCATCATTAAATTTTTTTCACATGGTCTGGTATCAAAAAAGCAAACTTCAAATTCCAAAAAGCAGCGATATCCATGAATTGCAATTTAAATTTATTCGGTACCCTAAAATCTTTTTTAAAAGAATCAAATTATGAGAAAAGCATATTGTTACATTCTTAATATTTTTCTACAGTACATGCTTGAATATTTATATGTTGCTGCTTTGCCTACTGAGATTTACAACTAAATTCTTAGAAAGTGCTCTGTGGGGAATGACTGTAAGTTATTATATTAAATTTTTTCATGTTCATGAATATCTTTTTTAAAAGTGTATTTTTATTTCTGCATTTGTATTATATCATACATAAATTGGAAAAAGTCTGTGTCTGTTAATATGTTTTACACATTATAAATACTGTTTCAAATAAAAGTACAAAAAATAGAGCAAGGTCTATTTTTGGAAATAAAGGGGGCTGGTTTACTTCTGACATGAACATTATGTGTATGTTGATGAGTTCCTGTATCAGAATGAGGTGTCTTCTGCCAGAAATTAAGGCAAAATGCTCCTTTCATGACTCCAATCTATTCAACTTTTACTACGGCTCAGCCTTTGAATAACCATTATTAGATTTAATTTTTTTTAGTCACAGGGTTCCCCAAAAAGTGCTTTTCTTTTCTTACACATTAAACGTAAACACAAAACATGAAGTTTATCTTGTCTGGCCAGGGAGCTCACTGGGTGCTCGGCACCTCTAAACCTCTGATCCTAGAATCGCCCCTGCCGAGCAGAATCCTTTCAACCTCAGATCACTTCAGTACAAAGACATACCAATGTTCCATCAAAACAGGTCACAGAGTTTAAGGTCAGACCTTTATGTGGTGTTGCTTTAAGTTTTTGTCTTTCATTTCAGTCTAATTTTCATCTTTGCATGAAAAATACAGAAATGTTAAACACAAAGAAGTCTGTTGGTGAGAAATTCCCTCTGGTCTCCAAGACAAGAAACCTTGAGGTTCTGATAGAATCCAAGGCTTTTATCAGTCCAATCAACATAATTAAATCTTTTACATTTGTTAATGGAAGTAAAGGCTGTATCAAACATCATAACTTTCGTTTTTAAACCCTTTGGTGTCTACACAAATCTAATGAATGAGCAGAAAACTAAAGAAAACAAAGATTTTACACTAAACTTCTGGAAAAGTCTAATAAAACGTTCCACTCTACAGTACAACCAAAGCTGTGCTTGCTGATTTAAAATGCACCTTCTGATCGTGTTAAGGAGGATAGGATATGCACTTCAACACAATGTTGAAATTATATGTATCCCCGGCTTCTATAGATGTAAAATGGTAATATTTTACACTGACTAATCCATCCAAAATGTGCCATCAGAAATCCAGCTCTGGATCCAATCTGCTGTTTTCCATTGCTGTAACAAGAATGACTTGCAACTACATGAACCGCTCTGGTAGGTTGCCTTTCAAAATTTATTATGAGTAAGGAAAAAAATCTCCAACAGCTAGCGCCCAGCAGCCCTAAACCAAAGTGCTGATGCCTGCCGCAACGGCTGGTTAAACACAGACTGAGCCAGATGCACAAACAGGAGAGAAAAAAGAGATAAAGAGAATCAAAAACCACCCCCTCTTCTCTAGAAATGTACGGCAGTGTGTTTGTCTACAAAATTAAGGCCTAGAAATATCTTTCATGTATGGATGTGTTTTTGCTTCAGGATCCATTGGAAGCAAACTCTCCTGCGATCAATATTTTGATGTCGTGATCAGAAGCTGATTTATCTGCTATTGTGCGATGATTAATTTCCTCTTATGACCCTCAGAAAACTTTCATATGAAAATATTATTCTCTAGTCCGTTAAGGTGACCTCAAACTTTTGGTTTCTGTGTAAACAATTTCAGTGTTTGTCATCGCTGTCATGACGATAGACCTTTTTCACATGCAGACATACTGGCTCGAAATAACTAGACGAGCACCGGCGCATGAACAAGAGCTGCTTACTTCGGCTGAGGGCACAAAGCCGAACTTCCTCTAAGTGGAAGTGCAACCCTCATCAATCCGTCTGTGCTTGTTCCTCAATTTCAAGTCAAAATGTCCGCTGTGGAAAAGCTCTGCTGGAGAGCATTTATTACAGCAGTCAGGGGATGCATGCAGAATACTTCATGCTGCTCTGAGTTAAGTAAATGTGTGCTTTTGAGTGCAGACAGGGATTTCTGTGGGTGTAGATGATAGTTTGACCAACGCAGACTCTCTTCTGCCTGTAGCTGCACTTAAAGGGGTCACAATGTTTTCAAAGATAGAATAACGAGCAGTGCAAGGCCTAATTAAGAAAACAGCTTAACCCATCTGCTGTTAAAAGGAAAGAAAAAGGTCTTATTCCACCAATTATGAAAAAACAGAAAGGTTCACATAGTTTTCTGAAACGGTGGTGTAGTGGTTAGCACTGCGGCCTTACAGTGAGAGGGACATTGGTTCAAGTCCCAAGTCGGTCGGAGCCAGTCTGGCTCTGGCTGAGGGGGGGTTTGAAGCAGTGGCCTTCCTGTGTGGAGTTTGCATGTTCTCCCCGTGTATGCGTGGGTTCTCACCGGGTACTCCGGCTTCCTCCCACTGTCCAAAGACATGCATGTGAGGTTAATTGGACACTTTAAATTCTGCCTAGGAGTGAGTGTGTGTGTAAGTGGTTGTCTGTCTCTCCATGCGACAGACTGGCGACCTCTCCAGGGTGTACCCCGCCTCTCGCCCGTTGATAGCTGGGATAGGCTCCAGCACACCCGCGACCCAATTGGATTAAGCAGTTTCAGAAAATGGATGGATGGAAGTAAAATTTTCAACTGAACTTTTGAATGATATATGTATAATAATGGTAAATGGCTGAAAACGGCAACAATATATGAACAATGAGGCTTTTTACAGATTTTGTCATCATATCAAACCCAGTAGCTTGTAAAATCATATCTCACTTAATTTCTTAATGTTTTTCTGCAGCCTAAACTCCTTTGACAGATCTAGTTTGCAGGGACAAACAGCAGTGCTGGGTCATAGGTTACACTAATACTGCAACTATTCTCCTTTCTTCAGCATCTATTATTGTTACATGGAAGCACACGCATTCCTCACAGAGCCCTCAGTCATAGTTCCCAGTTATTTATTCAGTTCACTTCCCCATCAAACAATATACTTTTACAGTTTATGTATAATAATCTAAAACTGTTAAAGACACACTACGTAACTTTCCAACTTTAAAGCTGCGTTATGGACTGGGCACTGTGGTTGATTCAGACAAGAAACATAAGAAGACATTATTGAAGGAAGACAAGAAAAAGAATGACAAAGAGACAGAACAAGAAATAAGACAAGAGTCAAGATAAGACTGTGTGGCGAGAGCTCACAGTACAGGAAGGATGCAAGATGGATGCTGAATTACTGTAGCTGTCAGTATGGGCACTAAGAAAGTGGCAACAGTTCTGTAATGAATCTTTATGGCCCCCTTACAGAGTTGTTCTGCTCTTTAGCTCCAACTGTTGTGAGTTGGAAACTACCGTCATAAACTTACAGTCTACAAAACATCTTCAGCTTTTTACATTTGTTTAGCTTTATTAGTGTGTTAACATCCTTTGTTCCTTGGACTAATATAACAGGTTTGTATCTTCCACAGCAGACTGTATTTCTAAATGGACGATCCATCAGAGGCTAATTTCTCGAGTAATGGAGAAAGAAAGAGCACCACGACCTTGATGATGTAGTTTCAGTCGGAAAGTTTAATGTCCCTTATAAAGCATCAAATTATGACAGTCATAGCTAATGCATGAGCTGCTGCAAATAGAGCTGTAAGTGTAAAATCCATTTACTGTTCCGAGTCCCCTGATGGAGCGTCGCAGCCCCCTCACATGAAAGCTGATATTTAAAGCGACAACAAGTCATCCTCAATGACAATGTCTGCCTTTGATAAATGGTTTCATTGTTTTGGGTGCCAGAGTTGTTGGGGGACGGCCTTGAACAAACACACCAGTCCAGCAGATGCTAATAACACATGGATGGACTCTAGTCCTCTGTCAGCTCCTCACTTAACCACCTGACTCAGGGTTAATAAATCTGCACATTCATGAATGGCACTTTCTGCTTTGCTCTGTAACCTTGACTTCATCAGATCCTGTTCATGGCTCCACTTTGCTTGCACACATTTCCATAAATGACACTAAAAAAGAAATATGACAGGACTTTATTCTCACATACTTTTCCCCCCTTTCCCTCATCTTGGTTTTTGCTTATGCTGCCCTCTCATGAATCGTAAACAACCTGGAGGCTCGGCAAGAGCTACACCACACACGCACACTAAATAGCAATGGTATTGTCCCTCTCAGCCGGCGAACCAGAAGGCAATAAATTCCCACGAGACTGGGGCTCTGCGACACTTGAAATGAGTTCAAATTTACCCTCTCCATCCTCAGCATTTACAAAATTAATCCTGGAGCAGATGAGGGATACTTCAAGAGCACAGAGATTTAATCAAGCACCCCTAATATTCCCCCGGAGCCTCCACAGCTTAAATAACCAAGTCTTTCTAAAGGCACCCAATAGCCTTCACTGCGTGAGTAATAACACTCCTGAATTTGCCATTCAGCCTCCCAACATCTCAATAATTCACTCTAACTCATATTAGTTCCCTTCAGCCTGCAGCAGCTCAATAATTAAAGCTTTGCTTCAACACGAGGACATCGCAAACCAAACCATGCAGATTTTACATCACAGTCAACTTTAAAACTGGTCAATGGGGGTAAAACGCAGATCATATAATCACTCACACAGTTTCAGTTGAGGACAAATGGGCTGAACTGAGACCAATTCTCTCAGTGTGATCTATCGTGTGACTCCTTCCAGGTCTAAAATGCAACTTTCAGGCAGGACTTTCAGCGGGCATCGCACACCGCTGGCAGAAAGCAAAGTTTAGATTTTATTAGCCAGGATAGGACACCAATGACTCACTGCAACCAGTGAGTCATCAGTTAATTCAACATCCAGGGACAAGGGCAAAAACGTAAATCAGCACATGCACGCATGCAGCGGGGAGTGTGGGACTATTTGTCATTAGGCTATAGGATTAGAGTCATTCAGTGTTAGTGAGATTATACATCATTATGCGATGATTACAGGACACACTCCAGCAGCTCTGAATCAGCTAAGAGGGGGAGATAAAAACCCCATGGAAGAATAATGACTCAGAGTTTTTCTTAAGATGTCAACAAGGAAAATTAAACCTTCAATTAGGGCTGCATCATTAAAGGGAAATACATTACTCAGAATCCAGAAATAAAAGTGATGCACTGATATGTCATCGGACCTGCTTTAGCTGTGATACCAGCAGCATTTTGATAAGCTTCTGTAATGTCACACTTATTTCTGATTTAATTCACAGTTGCATTCATTTATTGATGATGGGAGAGTCATCACTGGACTTCTCCAGCACATCTCAAAGATTCTCCATGTTGTAGGTGGTCAGTGGAAGGAAGATCAGCCCTTATGATGACTTCTTCCTCAAAGATGAAGGTTCCCCACTTATCCTGCAGTTTGTAATAGTACACTGGACAGTTCTTAAATCAATCATAGTAGTTTCAGCAATATCATAAGTTTTCTTTGCTTGATGTATTCTAATAATTCAATCTTTCTGAAACAGATTAACAACTTTTCCACGTTTGTGTAAGAAATGAGCTGTTAACTGCATCAGTTTGGATTAAATGACTTGTTGCCAGCATATTAATATACTATATTTTAGGCGTATGTCTCAAAGCTTCAGGCATGTTTTGATTGTTCAGATTAGGGTTTAACATGACAGCTTCCAAAAGCCAAACAATGAATAAAAGATTTTCTCCCAAACAATACGGATTTTGCATGACTCATTTTAAATGATAAAGTGGAGAAAGTTTGCTCACAGTGAGATGGCTGATCTGAACATACTTAATGGCTCCATCCTCTTGTACTCCAACCTAACAGGTGGGAAAAAGCTCCATCATACCACAGAAGCCCCATTTCACCAGGAAGCTGAGAGATTAAATTAGAAAAAAAAGAAAAGTGCTAATGGACTGAAAAGGGAAATGGAGGCAAAACACCATGCTGTCCAAGCTCTAAAAATAAGTCAGAGAGGTTCACTGAGGGGAAATATGGTGGAGGTGTAGTTTCAATCAAGAAACCTTGAGTGCTGTTCTTGTACATTTCCATTCAAGACATTAGATTTCGCAACAAGACTAAAAGGCAAAAAGATTTCTCGTTTAAAACTCAGCTGCAGCCTCTTTTTGGACTTTGCATGTTCTCACTAAACACAGCTTCCCTTCTTGCTTGCAGTGTGTTTTTGTTTCTATCTTGCCTTTTATGATGAACTGTTTCCTCAGCTTTCTATTTACTTGTCAATGTACATGCCAACTTGCACCTATGGTCATGAGATTTTGGTTTTTGGACACAAGCTTCTGGAATGAACTTCCTTCGAAAGGTTTTCCAGGCATCTCTTACAAACATTTACCTGACCTCAGATAAGCAGAAAGGATGGATGGGTGGATCGATGGATGGATAGACTGGGTTTAGGTACATCCTGATTGGATGTAAAATATTTCTTTATTCTTTGCCACCGTCCCCTCAATGGAAACCATTTTGAAATGTCACAAGCATGTTGTTCTCACACAAAAGTTTGCTTCTAAAGTTTATTTATCAATCATTTCTGTCTATGAGTCATGACCTGTGGTAGCCGCTTTGCTAACAAGTCCGTTAACAATGACCACAGGGTCCTTCATGTGACATCTAATCAGGATGGATAGCTTTGGAAAAAACTAGAAATTAAGCATTTGTACATTCCATACGGAGTTATAATGAACTAACATGAGCTAAGGGACTGAGTCATGTTGGTCCTTTCTTAGATTCAGACTGAGACATTTAAATTATGAACTATAAAAAATACAGCCAGCTGCAGATTCATACTGACAGTAAGCTGTTTGTAGTCCAAAAAGTGACAAAGATGAGGCTTTAATGGTGATACCCAGACATCAGTCGCTGATATTTACAGATTCATCCAAGTACATGATTTATGTTAGTGACCCTAATACCCCCCAAAATGTATAAACATTTAATCACCAGTCACTAAAAGCTTTCCAAGTCTGACTGGGAGCTGATGTGACTACGGATATCAGGTCAAACTGGCTCTTAAACATGCTGAATGTTCGCTGAACTTTTACCTCATGTCCACATCGACCAGCGAACACAACAGCTGTGAGCAATTTTCACTTCACTCACA
>JAVQJG010045546.1:0-15937 GCA_036024015.1 Craterocephalus amniculus
TAAGGTGTGACAGAACAATCTGAACACAAGACTTCACTAAAAGCAAAAACTTGCTAAAGCAAAAACAGCACATGGTGGATATAAATGATTAATCCTCCAGCTCAGAGAGTCTCTGAATTATGAAAAATGCTCAATGTCCAGAAGCGGAGCGCCGTGTGGGTGAAGGAAAGCTGATAAACATCATGCAGAGACCAGCAGTTTCTGCTCAGAAAGAGAAAAATAAACAACACAATGTGTGCTTCTTTTCTAACGTTTTGTATAAAAGATGAGAAAATGCTTCACATGTCTGTCATCACTCTTGTTTAGGAGAACAAGGCGGGTTGATGCCTGTCAGCAGCAGCCATGTTTCCTGACAGGCTGCTTTTATAATGTTGCGTAACATTTGTAATGCAAAGACACAAAGAGGAGGCGGAGTGAAGAAACAGAACCTGTTTGCTGGGTTGGAAAGTTGACGAATATTTTTATCCTTACCCCACAAACACCCCGATACTCCACACATCTAGAAGCTGAAGAGTTTATTCAGTGGACTTTTGTTCCTCCTCGCTCTGCTTCCCTTTAATCATGAAAGCTGGAAGGTTATCTTCCGCAGAACAAAAACTCATCCTCACATTAAAGGTCATGATACGCAGCTGACATTTCGAATCGGCGTTGAATGGAAATACTGACCAAAAGCTTGCGGTCAACAGTGTTTTTTCAGTGCTCTCGCTTGTTCAGAGAGGATAACAGAGCCTGTTATTTCATGCCGAGAGTTCAGCCCATTTGACTCACGGCTCCTCGATCTAGAAATACCACTGACCACACCTGTCCATCTTACTTAAAACATCTTACTTCTTTTATATAAAGCTGTCAAAATTTAGCTCAGAATAATAGATGACAGCAAGATTTCAGGATTTATCTGTTGTGTATAAGGTTGCTGATTAAAACTGGGCTTGGGTTGATCTTTGGCTCCAAACACAAACATTTCATATCCTCATTTAGACAAGAACATTTTGCAACATTCAAGATTTGGAACGAGATAAAGCTTTGTGTGACCAGCTCTGTGTTACTGTGTAGGTGTTTTGTATGTGTGAGTGTAGGATAATAGTTGTGTAAATAAAATTAGAAGGGCTCCCGTAAGGCGATGGATCCTACTGCTGCAACACAGCAGAGACTCCATCTCAAAAAATCTCATGTGAAACAGGAAAAGTTCACAATCCTGTGACTCATGTAGTGCAACAGGTGTGCGTTAATGAAAAGAAGCAGCAGTCAAATGATCCGTGCGGTTGTTGTTCTTACTCCAGGCATTCCCACGGCCATGCTGGAGCCCACCCGCCCCTTACCCACAGTCTCTTCCCGACGGACGCACTCCACGTCGGAGCGGAAACATTCCCGTGCAGCGCGTCCACCCGGTGACCGGCCCGCGTTGCCCGGGAACGGCAAGCCCAACATCTGTGACGGCAATTTCAACACTGTGGCCTTCTTCAGACGGGAGATGTTTGTCTTCAAGGTGAGCAGAGATGAAACTGGTACACAATGAGGGGGAGTCCTGCTTCAGCTTTAGCTTGTTGATCCAAATGCTGCTCTATTAATAATTCCTTGGTGTTATTACCTACAGACGATGAGTCACACCGCCGTGGGTTGCTATGAAAAAATAGAGGGATTCTGGGGTATTTAGATGAAGGTTAATTGGACATTAAGGAGGAAGGATGCACGACTTAACTCCTTCATGGAATGCATGCATGCTTATCAATCCTCATTTCTTTATCATTTGCTTCCAAGCTGTAGACTTGGTCAAAGTCTCTTTAAAGTGATCTGTATTAATAATTCTCAAGAATTTCTGAAGGTGTTTCAGACTTTTTCTTTGGCTGCCTTTTCATTCATATTCAATCCAGTAGTTGCACCTGAGCTTTTTCAGAGGAATGTGCTTATTTTTGTTTGTTAAGCCTCTTAACTCTGACCTATGAATCATTCACGCAGAAAATATTTTTTTCTTACTTTCATCTCTGAAAAACAGCACTGAAAACACAATTTGACAGTCAGATAATAGGATTTTTGCAGCAACAAGGTGATTCCCAAAGAGCTGTTCATTGTAAACTTGCCATGGTGTGTAGTGTGTCCTTATAAAATCTGAGGAAACAAGTCATACAAGTCAAGGACCTTACAGTACACACGACGTAAGAGATGCATCTAGACCTTTAGTCGATTAATACACATACTGTTGGCTGAAGCCTCATCAGAAATGGAAGTGTGGATGTCGAGAAGACATTTGTAAGGATGGGAAACAGAGAGAAAAGGCTGAGCTATACCACACGACACAATAACTGGACTGAATCAGTGTTACCAGGTCTGATGGAGAGATGAATCGTCCCAATAGCCTGAACCTGAACATTATGAAAGCACTGTGGGATCAACTGGGCAGAGAAAAAAGACAAAAAGCAAAAAGAGCTTTGGAAAGTCCTTAAAGAAGTCCATCCATCTTTCCATTTTCTACACTCCCTTATTCCAATGCCGGGTCATGACCTCTCATCACTGCTAGGTGAGAGGCAGGGCAAACCCTGGACAGGTTACCAGAACCTTGAAATGGTCTGGAGAACTATTCCTGAAGAAATGACAAAAAGCTTGTCTAAGTGGGTTCAGAAGTTGTTCAGACTAAATCTTCACTTATGAGCTCCTTAGACTTTTGCTCTATTACTGTATTTACATTTATTTCTGTACATGTTTAATTAGCTTTTTTTCCTGTTTTCTAGTACAGAAAATGAGAAGTGGCTCAAAACCTTTGAACAGTGCAAATATGTGTCCACACATGGCAGTCTATGCAAGGAAGGAGCACCGAAAGTAACAATGGCCATTCATTAAAAGCCTTACAAGGGCATGTCTCCCTGCTGCTAAATTCAGCACTCTCATGAAACCGTGAGAAAAAGCAGCCCAGTGGCATATGGTACTACCAGCTTATCATCATCAACATCAGCCATATGCTTCCAGCCACACACTAATGCAGCTGTGGTGGAGCACACACAGCAGGCGTATACATTTAGATGATGTTTCATGACAGTAAATCTACACATTTTGCTTCATAATATTTATAGTGTCGCACTGAGAGAAGCAGGTATGACGCACTGCACATAATGGAAAAAGTCAAATTCATTTTTTCCATAACAGAAAACTATTTTAGAAGTGGATACAATGTTTTAATTAGGAAATAAAACCTCACTGACCACTTTGAAGTTAAGTTGTTTTTGTTCTTGACTTTTTCCCAACCCTGCTGGTCTTAAACACCAGCAGGGTTGCATCTCAAATAACGAGGTCAATAATAATTCTCACAACTACAGGAATTTATGGAACGCACCATTACTCGCACTGTCACAGAAGTAATAGTCCAACACAAACAAGGCAGAAAGGCATATGAAGCTAGAAGCAGTAATGAAAGCAGACCTCACCACTTTATTTTATTTATTGCCAATGACTGTGGATGTTATTTTTAATTTAACTGCGCTAAAGGCAAATTATCCCTGTTTCCCCAGAATTTTTTTATTTTTTTTTATCCTTGGATGCAGATAATTATCCGGATGATTCCCAAAATCTAACCACTTCCTTCTTATAAATTTCTGAAACTTCCTTAAAATGAAATAAAAATCCTCCCATAACTTTATTTATGTTGCTAACAGTCAGACAAATGAAACATAAAGGAAAGCGGGAAAGCTGCCCGAAACTTTTGGGCAGTAATAGTAATTGCAATAGGTTTATATTGTCCGATGAGTTAATAATGAACCCTAATCTAACAAGTCTGCTGAATAATAAAGTCTGAAATTTTCTGCCAGCTCTTCTTGCTGCGGCAGCAGTGTTGTTTTTGGTCTCATAATGTGTTAAAATTCTAAATATTACTGTAGAATAATTGTTCGCACTTTTAGTAGCTGCTCCTCAGCCTGGAGCGAATCAGTTTCCGAGTTGTTAACCAGCTTCGAAGGACAGCTTATCCAGGTCCTGAAGGTCTGGTAAATTCCACCCAGATAACGGACAAGCCTCTGGTGAGCTATGTAAAGCTACATGACCTACTTTACCTGTTTCTTCAGTTTGAAAGATTAATCTGTTCCCCAAACATCTTAGGAGAGTGTCTTGTTATGCCATATAATTATTGCAGCTGCTGAATCAAATCAGAAATTATGAAAAATGAAACCTCAAACAGAAGTGCTGCTAAAAGCTAATAAACCTAGCTTAGCTTCACTGCTTCAGGTGCCACCTGAGACTTCAATAAAATTCACAAGATTAACAGATTTTTTTAAATTTAGTATATGATGATTATATGTAACTATCTCATTGGTCCAAATAACTTAAAAAGCAACCATATTTCAAAGGAACACATGTAGATTTGAAGTGTGTGAAGCCAGGTAAGATGTTGGGATGAGAGCATGATCCTATTAATTGTGCCTGCCACTGTTTTCTTGATGAGCTTTGGTTTAGTTTGGCCAAAAAGAGGGTCAAAACAAATTCAGTGTCAGAAAGAGAGATGAGCCAAGAAAATAGAGATAAAATGAACTTTAACAAATCATGCTACGAAGCAACAAGATCAACAACACAGATACTGGACTAGATTTCTTGGAAACAACTTTGCTGTGACTAATTACAGTCTCTCAGTAGCTTTGGTGCATTTGCTCCACAGAAAATAGCCATCTGAGCACATCAGAGTAGCCTCATCATTGCATTTATTAAACTGCAAATACTTTTGGATATGTAGATTTTACTTTCATACCATTCTCTGCTATTTACTGACATTAGCATCTGCTTTGGTCACATTAGGGCTGGGCAATATATTGAAATGTTCAAATATAGCGACACTTGTCACACAAGATATAGAATAGGGCAATATCGTTTATATTGAGTTAGCTTCATTTGAGTTGAAAGTATCTCTTTTTTTGCATTATGCACAACTTTATCTTTGTTATTGTCATTGAAAAGTATTTTCTATTATTCTAATACACATCTACTACTAATTTCAGTCAAATATTTTAATGCACATGTGCTTCTGATCCTTAATAAAAGTGCATTTAGCACTCTGGACTGATAATTTGAACAGTCTCGTTGTTTACTTGACAAAGAAAAGGTTATGTTGAGATATATATATCGCATATCGTGATTAAGGAAAAAATTATCGATATATAAAAATTGGTTCATATCACCCAGCCCTAGGTCACATCAGTCAAAATGACCTATAGTTACATCAATCCCCATAATAGTCATTCTCCATAATCCCTATAATCCTCATAATCCGCATTGGTTCAGTCATTATACAAAAGAGTTCAACTAAAAATCTGTCAAGCATATTTTATGTTTCTTTATCATTTTTTTCCTGGATGTCTCCTAAACTGAACAACTAATATTTTCCTCGCTATCACATGGATGATATCAGATTAGATGTTGATAAAAACATGTGGCCCGACAGACAGGAACGTGTTGATTGACAGGAGTGATTTATTTATTTATCATCTTAAGTATTATTTTATGCAGGAGTGATAAAGTATGCTCAGTTACATCCAGTACACTAAAATGTACTGTTACAGCAGTGTATTGTTTACAGTGAACTGGTCTACCCAAGGGATGATTGTTTGTTCTATAAAAATGACTGAAATGTCTTTTTTGTTTCATGATGTATTGAATAAATTACCATAAGATTGTGGGGAGTAAAATGTGAATCAAATGTACTCTGTGTCATGTATTCAGCTACCCTACTAACAACAGTAACATGTAACTTTACTGTAGTTTTCAGGTGGTGTCTTCAGCATCGTACTTTTTGAATTCAAAAACACTCACAGATCAAACTGTCACTATGAAAGCATGACTAAGCTGTTTGAGTACCTTGTTCGTTCTTAGTGGTGAAAAGACTTCATTTTGATGGCTCTGGCAGTTTCATTGACATAAGTAGTTGCTTGTGAAGAATGGACAATATTTTTAGCAAGTGACATGTTTCTGAAAGTTATCCACCAGGTTCTACTGTAAAGTGTAAAGTTTGTACTGTTTTGAGAAACTCAAAGAATGCAGTGCAAATGTATATTTCATTGTGAGAAATGCAACAAAGCGACAGAAAAACTGTAACAAACTGGTGTTGTAATCTGATTCCCTGCAAAAGCAAGATCAAGCAAGCAAGACCCTGAAGGCAAAGAGTAGTATTTACAGTCTAAGGTATGTGTAAACAACATGTAGAGAGAGAATCTTGTTAAAACTTTGACATTTGTGACTAAAATAATTTTCCTTTATTGATATTGTCATTTGAATCTGCATCATAAGAGGTACATGAAATTGCTAATTAATAATTCATAAATGTTTAAAAAAATTTCAGAAATGGGATTTATTTATTAAATATAGCAATTATAATGAATTTTAACTCATGTGAGAGATGGTTTAACTTCGAGGTCCATCTATTCAGATGTGTCTGATCTTTAAACTGAATGTTAGAAAGGTCACAGACTCATCTGACTCTCCTTTCACCAACACGGCCGCATGTCAGTAAGCATCTTTCTCCTATCTGTCAGCTCACCCCCACACCTGCCTATCTCTGCTCACATGGATTTATACCAGAATGTCTGCATACCTCAGCTCCATCTCTACCTCTTCGTGCTTCTTTCTGACTTTATAGCTGTCAAGGACTGTGACTGACACAATGAGGCAGCTTTATGCACCATAGGGGTCACGTTTGGTGTAAATCAATCAAAACTGTTTTTTTTAACCCTCAGAGAAATTATCTGGTAAACTAAGATGACCACCAAGTTTCTCAAGCCTTTACTCACCTAGTGTCACTGTTCAACAACGTGGGAGAAGCTTCAGGTTCCTTTGATGCAAACATATGGAATTACTGTATATGTTTTCATGGCAGTCTCCACCTGTTGACACAGATTTTCTGTTCAGTTATTGTTCATATGGCAGAGCTCAGTCTTTTCTCCCTGTTTCCCTTCCACAAGAACAGCTTCCTGACAGCCATGCTTCCGTAGAGACTGTTTTTGATGTGAGTTCAGCCAAACAGTAGATGGATCAGCTTAAGATCCAGATGCGTCTCTCAGGTCCTGTGTCTTCACTGCCTATTTCTTCAGGACATCACTTCCCGCCTTTGTCCATTTTTTACAGATAGTTATTTGATTCTGACATTTCACCTTTTATCCGCCACTTGTCCGGTCTCCTCAGATGTTTTAAGGACACGCTGCACACCATGTCAAGTTTTTTAGCTAACCAATCTTTGGAAATTACTTAGTTGCTGCAGCAATCCTATTTTCTGAGTCAAACCATGTTTCTTTGCTGTTTTTCATCTCAAAGAATTATTTTTTATGCTTGAATGATTCATAGGTCAGTGTTTACTTCCTTTTGAAATGCTCAGGTACAAGGACTGGGAATGTGGTGAAAACCAGAAAAGCCAAAAGAAAAGTTTTCAGAAATTCTTTCAGAATTTCTTGGGAAAGATCACTCAAGTACGCTTTAAGATTTTCACTAAGTGGATTCTTGGAAGAGAAATATCAATAAAAGGGACTGGAAAGAGACAGTTTAGAGCGCTGGAGATCTCCATAAACTCTGGTATGCTTTAGTTATGCCTGATTTCACGAATTCAGCCTGATTTTGACCCCACAAGCACAATGCAGGCAAACGTTAACTGTTGTGCCTGATTATGGGTTGTTAGGTCTGGAACAAGCTTCAGTAGCTCGTGGAGTGTGACGATGAAAGACCGGTGATCTGGCATCTAGGACACTTCACGACCACATCACAGAAAGTCTGGCATATCTGATTCCCTTTCTTTTTTTCTTTTTTTTTGTCCTACTATATGTTCCTACATATTGCCCAATAGGAAGACAGAGTGTCACTACCTGGTTGATAGGTTCGACTGATTAATGCATTAATACAGCTTTTTTTGAATGTATTCCCAAAATCCTCAATACTTTCTCCCTGTCCACAGTCAGGTCATTGCATAGACTAGCTACAATCTAGCATTAAAACGCTGCAGTGTCTTAAATGTGTTGATAAATTTGTTACCTTAACGTGTACAGGAATATTTTGTTGGCTTAATTCATTTTAAGGAAACTCTTCAGGGTAAGGACTACGTTAGATGACCTTTGATCCTTTTTTTGAGGAAATTTTAACATGAGAACTTTTAAAGGTCTAGGATCATACCAACATGTGATTTTTCTAAAATAGCCCTAAAAAGGAAGAGATTGTCTGGAGTTCCACTGTCCACATCACTGGAAAGTCCAGGTTTGAAACTTGTTTGTTTGATCTTGACAGACCATACGAAATTAATAGTTGCAATTTAATATTTACTGTATTCAAGCATCAAAGTGGGATGGGATGGGAAAGCATTATATTTCTTTAAATATATTTGTTTTTTATTTTATTTTATCATTAAAAAAGAGTGGTTGAATCAGCCAATAGGACTCAGGTTTGATCATTTTTATCTATTTTAGGGCTTAGTATGTTAACTTAGTAGGTAAAACTGAATAGATAATTATTAACAAAATAATTAATATCAAATATTATAACTAAAAGCTGTTGATACCAACCATTGACATGGTCAAAAGAAGAAAAAAAAGAGTTTGTCGAGGCAATATTCTAAATATTTGGTGGTCAAAGTAGGCTCGGATGCCAAAGGGTTAAATAACACTTAACTAAGGCTTTAAGGGGAGAAAAACCTCAAGTTGAGGTGTGCAGAGAATTTTACTCCAGTTCTTGTTAAAACCAAATAATATTTGGGCTCACATCTGCTTTAATAGCATCCCAGGCTCTGGTCTATCGTTCCTATGCATTCATTCTGCCGTCCTCCTGCTTGATTCCCTCTGACTCCATGTCTAGAACCCCTATGGAGAGCAGATATCCCATGAGTCATTATTAGATTGTTTCCTTCCCAGACTCAGAGGGACTCAGCAGGCTTTGACTGTCTCAAACTTTGCACACTGATTCCAAAAATATACTTATTTCTCAATGGTTGAATGTCAGTGAGGTATCACAGCTGCTAAACAGCTGCACATCAATTTGCAGCCACAGGTGTTGCAAAAGAGACACTCATTATGGGATGGTTCCACAGAGCCAAACATTGTTGCTTTCACTGGATGTGAAGCATTGATTTCCTTTTTATTCTGTATGGGTTTAGACAGGAGAGCATTAGCGATCTCCTAGATGATGTTGCTATGTCCTCTTGTATCTTTTTGAGGACTAGCGATAAGACGTCTCTATAATGTGCCAGCATTTCAACCGTTATGATTCTGGGTCGCACCTGCAGACAGATCTGTTGGGAGGTTCTGGTTTTAAGCAGGTCCTCATAACGCATGTGGTAACAAGAGTCCTAACAATGATAGATGTACAAGTATGTGTGTTCATCGCTCGTCAGGGACCTGGCCATGTCCTAGATTCACCGAAGCCAAATGATAATGAGCTCAGATTGATTCTCGCCTTTTTCTCCTCCTTTCTCGATCCCTCTCTTTTCTCCTATCACATCTTTCTGATCCTTTGTTTCTGCTCCCACTTTGTTCTCCTTTTCACCCAGACCATTGTTGTCTTAACATCCTATGTTTTCCCTTATACTACTGTTCCCAGTGTCACTTAGTGAGATTACATAAGCTGTGTTATATCATTACAGGTTAAAATACAAAGATGAGTAGAAAAAGAACTTCCAAACTCATGAATTTCTCTAGACAGATATGAACTGGAAAAAAATAGGAAACTGTTTGCTTTGATAATTCCATCTTATCTACAAAATGTAGCCCATACCATTATGCTGCTACAGTATAGCTATCCGACGGCAGCATGGTAATGAACCAGTTGGGATTGTTGCATGTTAAAGGTGTTGTAGAAGATGTTTCTTTTAACAATTTTTGCAATATTAGATATAAATGGATTCACTACCCCATAAAGTATGATTTATTAAAATCTTTAAACATATAATTGTTATTATACATTAGCTGTGAAATGGGACTTAAAAGACATCGACCGATCATTTTTGCAGTCACTGCATGTTTTATTTGTCTATCGGACAGTCAATCACTCTATAAATACCATGCACGCTCCCGTCTAATGTTCACAATCACTAACAATCACTCTGCTAGCAGTTACTAGCGTGCTAGCATCTGATGACAGAACTAAACGCCACTAATGGCGGCGGTGGAGGCAAAAGAAAGAGTTTTTCTTGCTAAGAAAAGGAGAAAGACGTTAGAAGACATTTCTGACATGATTGCAGGGCCGGCTAGACGCCGGTGTCACAGCCAAAACCAAGCTCGTGTACGTCATCGTAGGCTAGGAAGGGAGCTGGGATCATGCGCTTTATTCATGCGTGCTCATGCGCTTTATTCAAAAACTCACTAACAGTCTCTGCTTTCTGAACAGCCACAAACATCTTCTCTTACACCTTTAACATTTAATCATTGTTTGAAAATGACAACATTAATAGAACATCATCAAACAACTCACGTGTATACCCATATTACTGTAAGATGTGTTCATGAAATGCAGGATTCAAAAGGAAATTCCCAGTTGAGAAAAGTCCATTTTTCTTCAGCATCTCACGCCGTGCATCCTTGAGAAATACAGCAGTGTTCTGTTTAGATAAAGCCTCCTTGCCTTTGAATCTGACATCATTACCAGAATCTAATGTTATTCACAGTATATTGCAGTATTTTATAAAAAAAAGTTGCTTTGTTTTTTATGGTAGAGAACTGTTTTCAGGAGAAACAGTACGATGCTTTTCAGCATTTTGTTGCATTCCCTCCCCTTTCCTCTATGTAATATGGCATCCGTTTAGTGCAAGTAGTTTACATCGTTCCAGAGTTTTGCCCCTTTTCATGGCAGCATGTGGGGTAGAGTTTTTACTTGAATGTGCGTGTGGATGCCCTATGCACTTAAATATAGTTTTTGAAAGTGTGCTAATCCACTCATTGATAAACACCCTACGACTCCACATCTGCTACAGAGACCTGACTATACCTGGTTATTTTCAAGCTTCCAATTCAGAGATTTACCTATAAATCTACAAATGAACTCCATTTGATATCAATGAAAGAGGTAAGGAGAAGTAATGCAAATGCTAATTATTCTATTTATGTGATGGTTCATTTAAAATGCTCACCGCACATTGATGAGCATTCAAATGTAAATGTGCCAGAATTAACCAAATTGCTGTTGTTGTGGAAAATGACCAGCTAAGGTGTGGTCAGTTTGGTAGGACCAGTGTTGAGGTTTATAGTCAGTGGTAAGGGAAAACTGGGGGAGCTTCTTTCCACCCATCTCCTCTGACATCTGTATTGCAGGATCTAACTTCAATAATAATTTGTCTGACTTTATTCGGTCTCATATTGTTTAATATGGGTCAAATATTGGCAATTGACTACCTCCACCGGACAGGATTCATTGTGGACAGCATAGCTCTTGCCTGGGCCACACTAAGGACAGGACAGCGTCTGTTACCCCGGGAAACCAGTTGAACAGCACCTTTCTGAGATGTTGATAAATCCACAACACTTGCATCTGGTTTTAATTGATGTTAAAAGCTCACAACCTTACATACAAGCAAAATATAGAAGATTAAGATTAACTTAAAGCATATAATTACACACTAATCACATCTCATACTGACATTCAGCAGAACTGGGATTTTTGGACTTCCTGGCAAAAACAAAAAATGTATTATCTATGCTGCCAAAATCTTCTCGCCCATCAGCCTCTTCTTCAGACTGGATTTAAATGCACTATAATACCCCGTTGTCTCTGACAGTGAGTGGCTTTGTGTTCCATTGATGTGCTGCTCATAAAGAAAATGTAGTTTTTCCATGTCTGCTTCTTCATAATTGAACCACAGTCCCCTCTTTCTGTGCCTGTGGCCTGATGAGTTAATCTTAATAGACATCTTATTAAAAGAAGGAGCAGGATCATTCATCATTTTGTACACCAGACAGCAGTTTGCTTATTTAATCAAATAGCTCCAGCTTAAAGATTTATATTTTGCCCTGAATAAACATTGGTGATGATGTCTGGGTTTTATGTCAAGGACTTTAAGGGTTTATTTATACAGGGAAAAGATTAGAATAAAACAAGTACTTCTACCATGAGACTTCGAATGTCAGGCATTATGGGGTGAGGGAGAACAAAATTTTCAAATGCATGTTCATAATAGCAGCCCAGTGAAGTAGACTGAACTTCACTTGATGACAAACATTTTGGACTCAGGCTTGGAATGATAGTTTGTTTTCAATCAAGGATCCTTGAGCTCAGACACCACCTGCAGTTTTTCACCTTGAACAAATATTTATGGTATGTTTTTTTCTGGTCTTGTTTTGACTAGTTGAAAAACACGCATATTTTTTAAGACACAGGCTGTTGTTAGATGTTTTATTTTAATCGTGTTGTCAAGTGTTGCATCATTAATTCAGCTGCAACCTGAAATTCCCTGTTTCTATGGGCAAAAAATAGAGTCATCTGCATACATTTTGGCATGAACTTCAGGTTAAATACTGTAGTTGGTAGATGATCTACATACGGCGTAAATACTGAGGTCTACTGAAGTTTTTGTCATACCTGCAGTGTCGGCCACACTGCAGGTATGACAAAACTTCAGACCACACTGTGTGGCCTATGCATAGCACAATGTAGAGATGCATCCTTTATTCCGTCATACCCCCCTTCCTCAGGTCAACTTTTTTCAGCAAAGGAGTGACTTTAATTGCAGCTTCTGCCTCTGTCTATCTGATCCAGTCGTGTCTATGTTTGTGGTTTTGTTTGTCTGTTCTTGGTTGGGTTGTACTGGAAATTAACAAATTTCTCTCCACAGCGAGATCAATAAATTGCCTGTCTGTCTGTCTGTCTGTCTGTCTACATAAAATGGGCCCCAATGTCACAAATATTCCAAGGCACCCTTGTTTAAAAAGTAACTAAAATGCCTTTATTTCTATGGTCTTACAAGGTCAGTATGACAAACAGCACCACGGAAACAGACGGGTGGATCCATCCTTTTTTTAAAAGTGGGCCAAATATGGATTCCAATAGAAGACCTGTTTGCTTGATGAGTAGTTGTGATTTGTCATTTTGTACCCTGACAATCTTTGATTTGATGAATAATTAAAGTTGCGGATCAATAGTGTGTTTTCCTGTTAAAATTCTTGAATATGCTACTACTAGAGGGAATTTATTGAACTTGAGTGAAACAAGAAAAGCTAGTAATTCAAGAAAGAACCAGGTTTGATTTATGCCGAAACAGGGACGACATGCACCCAATAAAAAACTCTTGGTATAATCCACTAATAAACCTTTTACCTTTGCCTTTTTTCTTCAACAAATCATAGAGGAAACATTTTGGAGCCTCTCTCCTGTCATCTGTGACTCATCATGTGTGACAATGAGTTCAGTCAACAGCTGCAGGTTTAGCAGAACCATTTACAGGGATGCTGAAGTTTTTTATATTATGTCCTTTTCCAGGATCGGTGGTTTTGGCGACTGAGGAACAACAAGGTACAAGAAGGTTATCCCATGCAGATCGATCAGTTCTGGAAAGGCCTGCCACCTCGCATCGATGCTGCCTACGAGAGGTCTGACGGAAAATTTGTCTTCTTTAAAGGTATGCACAAAAAAAGTAATTCATCACTTCCAGAATATAATAATGGGTGATGAGAAGCACTGAGAGGAGGGCTGTGAACTTCAGACAAATGATTGACACTCATCAAACTCTGAGCTACCTGTATCTAACTTTGAACTAACAATGGCTAATGAGCTAACAGAGGAAGCCATGCTTAAGCTAAGGCACACTGTTAGCTAGCTGAAAAACCTGGTTGTTTTGCCTCTTTTTGGTGGATACCTGGATAGTACTTTTATTCTTTGCTTCATTTCCTCCAACAAAGATCTGGAATACTGATTGGTCAGACAAGATTTCTTCTGTGTGCTGGTCCATCCCTGATGTGCTAGTCCAGAGAAGTCGAAAGGTTAACAAGTGGCTTCTTTCCTGCTCAGTAAAATCTTAAGTGACATCTGTGAACTCTGTAATGTAGAGCTGTTGATGAATGACGAGTCCTGATGCAGGACCGTCTAACCCTGCGTTCACACCAAGCGAGAGTAAAATTATTCACGCGAATGAATTACATGTTAAGTCAATGTAGCTATAGACGCGAATTGACGCCCGTTTGCCTGGGGCGGCTCGTTCGAGGTGAATTTGCGGCGCGGAAAGCCCCATCGCGCGTCCAATTCGCGCAAATAGAGCGTCCTACTCGCACGAATTGAGCGATTTTCGCCTGTTCGCTCGAGTTCAAATAACTTACCAACTGTCCTTCACACACTGAAATTCCTACAGATTCCTTTCACAAAAGCATGAATAAACTCAACCTGGCTTTTATTTGTTTGACTCCAGATTCTACACCAACGTATAAACCAGATCAAATCTTTGTTCTTTGAGGAGCGTAGTTTTCAAATTCTACGATGATTTTCTCTCATTTTCTCTGTATAAATGAAAAAACAGGTGAATAAAGATTAAATATTGTAGGCTTTTCTTGTCTGCAGTGAAATTAGTCATTATTTTATTACCCGGCTGAACCCACCGACTGCCTCAGTGAGAAGTTATTAAGTGTAAAACGAAAGAATGTAAATTCAGACCCTGGAAAAGCGTCCTTGACAAAAAGTTATTTGAAGAATCTAAAAACATCTCCCCTCATAATTTGAGCTACATCTTCTGCTAGTGTGACTTTGTTTCGACAATATAAACTCATCCATTTCGATTTTTCCTGTTTTATAAATCATCCACAAACTTGAGCAGAAAAAACTTTGTTGAAATTGAGGAGAGTCATTCAGATCCCCATCTGCCATCTGCTCCAATGTTATTAGACTTTGCCCTGCTCTCCACACTCCCTCGTCATCCTCAAAATATAATTAATAAAGTGTGAAGTAGAGAATGGCAGAGCAGCGAGGGAGCAGTCAGCCTGAAGTAATAGAATTTCAGTGTTCGTATAAAACCTCCTTCATCCTCAGCCTGCTGACTCTGGACTCACTAATCTCCCTCCTTTTTTCCAGCATTGACACATACAGTGGTGTCTCTGTCACGGGCCGAGGAACAGGGTCCGCTAAAACAGATACCGGGCGCTGCTGGAGGGATGGAGACAGGAGGGCAGTATTAAAAGTCCGTTAAAAGCTTTATTAAAAGCATAAAAATAATAAAGAACCCTAAAACAAAGTCCTAAAAAGTCCATTAAAAGGCATCCATAAAAAGGGCGTCCAAGGGCTCATTACGTAGCGGCTTTGTGGTGGGTCCGGTGGCGTCCTCATCCGCGGCCTCCTCTGGTTCCCCGGGGCCGGGCCAGCCGCGCCCCGGGGAACCAGCCTCGTCCAGCCTGGGTCCTAGACCCGCGCTTGCCACCTCCTCCCTGCTCACGGCCAGCTTCCTCTTCCGCCCTGGGTCATGCTCCTCCTTGTCCTGTCTGGTCATGATGGCAACCGCAATCGTCGGCTTCGTGATCTTCTTCATCATCATCATCATTGCCATCGTCGTCATCCTCTGCTGGCCAACTGAGGGTCGGCCAGGAGGGCAGCCGCCCTCCCGCACGCTGCTCTCCCTCGGCTGCCGTGTGTCTCCGTTGCTTCCTCCCTCCTGCTGCCTGCACACCGGCTCAAATAGTGTCCTCAATTGGCAGAGGAGGAGTCCTTCCACAGGTGCTGCCAATCAGTTCATTAAAACTCCCACTAGCTTGCAATAAAAACAAGTTAAAAACATGCAATAAAAAAATAGATAAAAACCACACTAAAACCAAGCTAGTGGGACACAGTCCAGTTCTGGCAGCACCTGCTTTTCCACCTTGTGACATCTCCACTTCAGAGAATATTATGTAGGCTTGTTCTCATGTCTTGGAAATGTGTGCCAACATTGAAACAGCATATTTTTCAAGTTTTAATGATAGTGAAATCAAAAAGTGCACTTCAATTTAAAAAAATACATAAAATAAAAATTATATATATACACACACACACA
>JAVQJG010045549.1:0-10505 GCA_036024015.1 Craterocephalus amniculus
TACCACGACAGCGCAAGTATGTTGTCGGCAGTGGGATTCGAACCCACGCCTCCAGGGGAGACAGCAACCTGAATGCCTTGGACCTCTCAGCCATTCTGACAAGAAAACCGCCCCTCCCCTGTGTGTGAAACGCTTTGTTCTTGCAGGAAGAACACTTCTGTGCCGCAAACAACAGTCAGACAACTGTTGAAGAAAAGGCGTCCCTCACACTCGCTCGCTTGGACTCCGCTCAGACAGATTGCCGTGTTCCTGGCCTTCAGGCAGACGAGCTCCCCGGAGCCCCTCCTGCTCCGCGTCGGTCCAGACTCTCCGCAGTAGGACACAAGAATTGCACAGAGACCAGCTTCGAGTCGAGACAGACGAGTTTATTCTCTTTGTAGATGTTACAGCAAGGAACAAGCTTGACGCCTTGATCAGGGAATCGAGAGGAAGAAGCCCCGCTCCGTTCCTCCCGTTATCTCTTATAGCCCCTAAAATGTCAATTCCCTCCCACCGTGGTGGATCACCCTCCTTCCCGTCTGCCCAATAAAATTATCGCGTCCCTGCTACTGTCCTAATATAGACATTCTCCTCACATCAGGCAGGAAATACCAATTCCATGACGCACTTGTTTTTTGCCCTGGGTCGGCCTGACCCCCCCTGTGCCCTTGTCCTTACTTCCTTATCAGGCCTTGGCTTGCAGCTAAATCCTCAACAATGGAAATCTAATTGTTAAAATGACAATCCAGTAAACAAAATGCTAATCTAATTGTTAAAATGATAATCCAGAATTAAAATGGCAATCTAATTGTTAAAATGGCAATCCAGTATTTAAAATGGCAATCCAATTGTTAAAAATGGCAATTCATTATTAAAGATGGCAATCAGAATTTTAAATGGCAATTTTGGGGCCTGGCAGATCTTCAACATCACTTCTCTTTATGACTGAAAATACATAATTTATTTAACAACACTAATTGAGAATGGAGGGGGGAACTGAAGAAATCACATATACACTTAACTCATGGTGCAGCAAGGACAGTAGAGGGGACCGCAAAGCATCTTGGGAAATATTACAATACACCCATCCCCAGGACCAATGATCTAACAGCTACCTCTGGGCACTGAAAATATCGGTCAGCTAAAAAAAAATCCCAACTAACCACCAACAACAGGCAGTTAGAAGGAGGAAACGATTTCCAGCAAGAATATTTTATTTTTACAGGGTAAGTCTTTTTGTCAGAAATGTTGTTGACTTATTAATAAATGAATGAATTTATTGAATGAAAGAGAGAGACAGAAAGAAAAAGAGTTAGCCCAAAGGGATATTCACTTGTGGTGTAGTGAGAAGGCCGCGGGTTCGAGTCCCAAGTTGGTCAGGATTCCGGCCTTCCTGTGTGGAGTTTGCATGTGTATGCGTGGGTTCTCACCGGGTACTCCGGCTTCCTCCCACTGTCCAAAAACATGCATGTGAGGTTAATTGGGCACTTTAAAATTCTCCCTAGGTTTGAGTGTGTGTGTGTGTGAGTGGTTGTCTGTCTCTCCATGTGGGCCCTGTGACAGACTGGCGACCTGTCCAGGGCGTACCCCGCCTCTCGCCCGTTGACAGCTGGGATAGGCTCCAGCACACCCGCGACCCACTTGGATTAAGCGGTTCAGAAAATGGATGGATGGATAGTTCAAAGGTGTGCTTATGGATATGCAAATCTGTCATCTTCACATTACTACCAGTTACACACTAAATATTCTCACCACTTGCAAAATCCAACAATCCAGTTGACCTCCTAAGGATAATGGAATAATAAAAATAAAAAATATCATTGGCTTCATGAGTTAATGCCACGGTAATGTTAATCATCAAATACAACAAAATAAAGACAATATTTTTGAAGCACAAGTTTTTAAGTGTAAAGTGTAAAGCTGATCACTTTGAGTTTTTTTTCTCCATTTAGCTTAATTTAGTGTTAAGGAGTTACATCTACATTTGAATCCTTTTTTTTTCTCTTTTTGTGAGATGGGGGACGTGCGGCTGGCCCTCAGCTGCAAGTCATAAAATCCTTGTCCTGGTAAAACATTTTATACCGTTGCTCAGCGTGGTTTTTAAACAATGACTTTGGTGTAAATCATGCCTGGAGCACATGTACCTCGCTTAGGGGCTGGTGGAAGGTTATCAGTTATCCCGCTTGAATCATTTCAGTTTCTCTGTGTGATCAGAGGACTGTTAGTGTCAGTTGCTGGTAACTTTATCTTCATTTGTCTTTGTTTGTGAGAACTCGGGGACTGGTAACTCAGGGCATCACCTCATAATATGGCAATCTTTTAATTTGACCCTTCATTCAGTCACGGAGCAGTAGGGAAAAATATAAGTTAGACTTCTGCTGCTCAGTGAGTGCTGATAGAAACAGCCATGTTTTACAAACTTGGAGGGGACATTTATTGGTTAGGTTCCCATCATTATGTCATAAAGTCAAAACAGCAAGCATGTCTAACTCATGTTTGGCTCTGAGCACATTTTAATAACTCATTGGTTGCAGTTAAATAAAATGATTTGTATTTGCATCATTTCTTTTTTATGATTTGTTATCTACACTAGTCCTCCATGCCCTGGACAGTTTCCAGATAATGGGCTGTTGTACTTTACTTTTGATCTTAACAGGTCCAAAATAGACATTTAGGGTTTTGATTTTCTTTATTTTACTCCAGCATCTGTCTTTTGTGCTGTCAAACATTGTTATTTTTAGTTAGTTTGTATGCAAAACACACATGTTATATATGATAGGAGCTTTATGGACCCCCTCCAAGGCTAAAAACCTAGTAGGCAACTCTGGACCACTAGAGTCCTGCAAGTCTGCAAGAGTTAGATATTTCCGTGTACCAGGGGACGTGCACTACATACAATACCTACTGGACCATCAGAGAGCAATAAGCTAATGTACATCACAGCAACAGCGATCTTAGAGATGATTGGTTATAAAATGAACAATACAAAGAGTAATAGGGGCCATTATCCCCCATAGAGGATAGGCGAAAAGTAAGTTCACAACACCTTCCTCCCAGATGTGGGTAATTATTTCTTATGATAATCAGAATTGCTTTATAAAATACCAGAGCAATTGTCTGTGGACAGTCACTTTTCCAGTCTCCTGCAACCTACAGTAAATGAGCTCTAGATAAAAATCACAACAGACTGTATTGTTTTTTCCACACCTCATCATTTTAACAGATTATTGTTTGAAATGTCAGGAGACACCTCCAACAATGTTATGGTAGAAGACTGGCTTCAAGCAAGTGTCAATCAAACAGGTTCATTTCCTCTCCGTGTGTTTTGTTTTAAACTCTGGGCACATCACTGATGCCACGGTTTATTTTCAGTAGACGCTCGTTTGCAAATATGAGGATTTCCTCTGAAAGCAAATATCAGAAGTTATGGATTAAGGCTGCTTGGCGGTATGACATCTGTGTCAACCTGTGAAAACGTGCACATCCACGTCCTTTCCCACCGACACCTCGAAAATGAAAAGGGAGCTCGACCCACCTCTAACAAGCAAGAGAAAGGCTAGCCCTGTGCTGCATTAGCCTGTGTGTGTCCGTAAGTGTCGAGACATCCGCTCCGATGTTGTGATTACAGTCCCTGACTATTTGCTCTGCAGCGCTGCACATTCCTTACAGCCTTAATTGATAGCAATTATGTGGTTTTTTATTTGGCGTTTGATTGGGAGTCCTGATTTGAAGGGCACAGGGTTTTTATTTTTATGTCTTTGGAGCATCGGGGTTGAACGCCTGAACGAAAAGCCTGCTACCTTGTGAGTCACATCAAGGAGCACCAGTTGGCGCAGGGTTTACTCTCATACTCTGTTTCAGATTTAGTTTTTGTGTCTTGCTTTTGCAAAAGTAAGCTGGAAAGCCACTCAGTGTACAGTATATTCCCGCTTTGCCAAGAGCTGTCCATCTTAATGGGTGCTTTTTTTTTCTTCTTTAGCTATAACCAGAGGATTTGTCCCTCCAGGGTACACCTGGCTTGTTCCCCACCTCCGCAGTGTAAATGTTCACTCTGGCTTAAACCACCAGATGTTATGAAAGGCTCTATTGAAGTAGACCTTTAGCTCATAAAGAAATAGAAAAAAAAAAGTCACCACAGCTGAAAAGTCTATCCTGATAGCTTCAGTGACCAGACCATGTCATCTGATTTGCATGGGACTCGCAGTCACACAGTCATGTGATGCCATATGTACGTCTCCATTTCCTTCCATGCTTGAATACATAAGCATATATGTAAAGAAACAGCAGTACGGCTGCTTTGGAAATGCCTACAACTCTCAGAATGATGGAAAAAGGTACAACAAAACCATCCGGGTCAAAAAAGGTTACATGAGAAACGTGGAGTGTTAGTGAAGCTAAAAGAGATAAGAGTCAGGAAGTAGTAATACAGGATAGCGACCTGTGATATTGTGCTAAAAAAATGGAAAGAAGATTGGTTTATGTTGTCTGTCTGCCATCATCCCTACTGTCTGACACACACACACACACACAAACAAGAGTGTGAAGCTGTGAAGATGCAGCTGGCGCAGTTCCTTGTTTGTATTATTTCACTTGACTGAGGCTTATTTATTGACTGGCTAATGTGCCAGTGCTGAGGACTCATGGGGCTCAGTTCCCCCACAGATTACTCCCCCCAACTTCCATGCATCACACACACTAAAACACACACACACACCCAGTTCCCCTACCTCCCTCCCTCCTCCCAGCTCCACTCCTTACTCCTGAGGAAGAACGGCAGAAAGTCAGAGAGGAGACGGCAGGCAGGACTCAGACTGACCCAGAGAGGACGGTAACACAGGCAGAACTGGAGACGCCGCTTCACCACACTTTGAGGAAACATGGAGCAACAATTTTCATCCTTCAGGCTACTGGTGACAGCTCTCCTTATTCTGGTACTGTAAAGATTACCTGATCATTTCTCAGTTTCATCTTGGATTTCATTCTGCCTCATGACATTTATGGGGTCTGTCTTTACTTGTAACTTTCTCTGGGTTACACATTACATTCAGAAAGCATCGGTTGTAACACAGGACAATCCACAAAGTGAAATCCTAGAATGTCATCATCTGTAGCCTGGGCATTTACAGTGAAATGTCTCAGTTACTTCTATTAAAATCCTCCGGTGCCTCCAGTCCTTTTTCATCCAGGTCACCAAAAATAGATTTGTCACGCATGTGCTGGTCTTGAGCTGTTTTGTCTGAGGTTAAGGCTCCCCGTTACATTACACTGGCTGCTTTGCAGCATCAAAGCGAGTGCCTTGCCGTACAGTACAGAGTGCATGACAAGGGATCCAGCAGATGTGCAAATATCGTGTGTCTTGCCAGCTAAAAAAGGCCATCATGTGTATATTGACACAGTCTGCAGGAGAAGGAAGGCAGCAGAATCCGGTTTTCTTTTCCTTGTTGAGGAGTTTTCCATCTTTAAGGACAATGTAGTTGGTCTCAGCTGCTGACAGGTGTCTTAAATGGAGGCTGTCCATCACAATAAGGCATAGTGTAGAAAAACGTGATCTTTCATCATGATTTCACAATTGCTTCCTCCTTTCCACCTTCATGCGCTTGCTCTATTCTTCATATAGTAAAAGAAGTAGTAGTAGTACGAATGTGTTGTAAAGAGTCCTTTTTTAGGTTGCTTTGTGTGTTATATCCTCATACATGAAGCGGGCCAGTGTAAATAGAAACCTGGAGGGATCAGAGCAGCCGACGTGGGACATGTGGTTATGGAGGTTTAGGTAGACTCCAAGTCGATATCTGATCCGTTTGATTACCGGATCCGGATCCCGGAGGGGATGCTCGCCCAACTAGCGGCGCCTCGTCTTCCTGCGCTTTTCATTGAGAACAATGGGAGCACAGTCAGCCAAACAGCCTCTTCATCTCCATCCCTCCATCCTTCATCTGTTCCCCCTCCTCTGTCTTCGTCGGCCTCGCTTTGCCCCCGAATCTCTTGGCTTTGCAACACACAGCTCCGAGTGGTAATTGAGTGCAAAATTCACTGATTGCTTTTCAAAGGAGAATTAAGGTGGCGCTGGAGCTGGCCGCCCAGAACAGAGCCTGTGTTTATTTATCATCGTCCAAACATTGAAATAGTTGGCACGTGCAGGAGGTAGCACTGTTGCCGACATGTTTGGCCGCATGCTCCGCTGACTCTGTTTACCTCTGGCCGTTCACCTCTGCTGTTGCTCAGGAGTCATCAGCACTGACGTCCATTTATATCCGTCCCAGCGCGCTTTTAATACGTGAGCCCACCGCCCCTCTCCGCTCGGTACAGCACCGGAGTTTTTGCTGCCGTGACCCAAAGAAAATAATCGGAGCACTATTATTGCTTTGTATCCGCTTTCCTCTGCAAGATCCATTCATCTTTGTAGACGAAGCACAGTGCCATGCTGTTGGAGAAAGGGGCTAAAGAGGTCAAAATAACTTGGCTATGTTTTCCTTCAAAATCTCAAGGCTGTGCAAGTCGATCGCACGCCCGATTTGTCAGCTTAGTGGGTACAAATCGTCTTTGCAGCAGGTGTTAAACATAAAGTTCTCGTTGTCCCTCTCTTCCACCCCTATTTGCCAGAAAGGGGGCTTGTTATGCTTCACCTTTCTTTTCTAATCTGCAGGATTTGGAATATTTAAGTCCCTGTCAAAAACTCAGTTGGATATGCTAACACTAACTAGCATGGTGTGAAGCTCCCGTAGTGGGAGGTTGTCTAAAGTGCAGAAGGGCGGCTTTTCTATCTTCAAATATCTTTTCATGGTTCACCAGCCTTTAAAAACCCCGAAGTGTTTACATTGTGGAAAATTATTTCTCTTCAATTCATCTGCTCCCTTTGAGAACTCTAAAGCCTCGGCTGAATGGCAGATTATTTTATTGAATGTGTTCACACCTCCAGTCGTACTGAGCCACATTCCTGCTGCAACAGGAGGTGGATGATTTGTCCCACTGTTACTTCCAAGTCCTCCCTTTTTAAGGTTATTTCCCAGCTTTTTCATTCATTCAGCAGGTATGTTTTTCCCTTGCCACAGTCTCACTGAGCTAAGCTGTCTTTGTTCTAGATAGCAAAGGAAAACTGTTTTCCTTTTCACTTAATCTGGGGCTGGTATTCAGAAAATGCAGCTGTCTGACTTCATTCTGGAAGCTCCGAAAGGAAAGGGGCAAGGCTGCGGGGCAAAACCGAGGAGGAGAGCTGTGCTTCGCTCTTGTAGATGTTCGGAGATTTCTTACAAATACACATATTTCTAACAGCAAGGTTGTTCTGTTCAGTTAAGTCCTCTCTGAAAACAAAAAGGACCTCGAGAGGCAAGCTGGAGCCGAATGAGATAGATGAGGTAGAGAGGATCTTCAATTTTTGGCCGTCACTCAACATGGGAGAGCCGCAGTGTCCTCTCATAATATTGATTTTGGGCGCTGCATCAATATTCCCGTCTCGCCCTGCCAAATACAGCACAATGCAATTAACAGAGAGGCACACAAGAGTGGCCCAGAATTTAAGAAAAGTCCAATTTTGGATGACTCCGATGTTTAAATTATGCAAAAGGGCCAGAAGTCAAGAGCTCCTGATTGCTTCCTCTTACTGCCTCTTTCATTCTGTCATATGCACTCTTCGTTCTCAGCAGTTAATGTAATTTAGTGCAGCCCCCCCCCAACCCCCCGTGCTCTGACCGAAGGGTTTAAGCCAAAGATTAAGAGAAGAAGTCACAACTCATACGCCTGAGGTGTGTCCATGAAACTTTTCTTCCACTTTTTAACTCTTTATTTGACATCTTTAGGTGAGATTATCTGACTTTGGGTCTTAATACATGAGTTGAAAATAGTGAAATAAGTGTTCTCTGGTGTGTAGAGCTCTCGAACGGCCCGATCAGAAGAGGACAGGGACACGCTGTGGGATGCCTGGGGCTCGTGGAGTGAATGCTCTCGTACCTGTGGCGGCGGAGCCTCCTACTCCCTCAGACGATGCCTCAGTTCCAAGTAAGGCCTCCTCACACAGCTGCTCGCCTCGCTCCGGCCTTTAAATCTTCCGTTTTTCTATTTCTTTTCTTTTTGTACTTTTGAACTCTTTTCTTTTGCACCCTGCACCATATTCATTTCATGCTTAAAACACAATTTTTAGTATCAGACTTGGAGTCGGCTGTGGAAGAAGTTTCAGTCGTTTAAGAATTGTTGCATCACAGGCTGAGAGGGTTTACAGGAAATTGAAAGTTAGATCATCACTGGCTTTTGAACGAATGGAATGATTCCCATGAGAAAATGTGCAAGTGTTCCTACTTGTGAGAGTAAATCCAAATTATTACGACTATTACACATATTCTTCTGGACGCAACTGAGAGACTGTCTTGACATTTGATGTGAGTCTAAACCTTGAATTCATTAGAGGCAAATCAGATCTGATTTTCATTAATGGCCCAGACATTTCCCTTCCAAAAAGACTCAAACAATCAATGTCCCTGCAGGTACAGATCACTTCTGATAGCTCTTTGAAGGGAAAAAGTTGGGCTCATTGGTTGGATTCCCACTTCTCATCATCTTGGCTCATGTCTCTGGGGAAAGTAGTGGTACTTTTATCCTCTTGCCAAAGTCACCTGGTTTGATAGGCTTTAAGCTAGTTAAGTGGGCTTCATGATTACAACTTAGGGCCAAACTTACTAGGCAATGTGGCCAATTACTACTAGATTTGATGGGCAAGAGGAAGAAAAAAAAGGATAGAAGGATTAAGAGGGTATGCTTTCCATAGAAATGTTGTCACATTTATAGGCTGGGAAATAGCAGCAGGGTGACTTCACTGCATTCCTCCATTTTACAGTTCCCAGAATGTATTGCACACTTGCTTAAGGTAGTCGCCACTTTTCCAAAGCTCCAAAGGGAGCCCCCAATGACAGGAGCAGCCAGTGAGATCATAAAACAGTGCAACTGTGTAAAGACAAACTGACAAAACAGCACAGATCATACTTGAGGTCACAACCGAGATACCATATGGTGCTTGCACTTCTCCTTAACCATGAATCCGTCTGCACTCGCATTAGAGAACAAGGCTGAAAAGCATGAGACTGACAAAACCTCACGGTCAGAAGTGCCAGACCCCCACTGTACTCTGTAAACACTGAGGTCAATGGCTTTTTCAGGAGTTCAGTTCATGCTATCAGCAGCAACCACTTCTCTCTGCCTGCCCAGAATTCTTTGGTCAGGCAGGCCTCAGAATGCTACTGGCTGTAAAAACAATCGAGGTGTTAAGAGGTGTTTGGGGTTTGGAGTCCATATGGGATGTGGGGAGTGTGCGTGTGTGTGTGTGTGTGTGTGTGTGTGTGTGTGTGTGTAGGTCTACAACCTCATCAAGGTCCAGGCGGATATGTACACACTGGTTTGGCCGTTGCTATAATGAATGAGGCTCTTAGGACCCCTTCAGGCCATGTTGTCCCACCTCACCCCAGCGGTGCGTGGGAATGAGGGAGCAGTTGCCTGGCCCTGGGTGGCAGATCAAACAACATCATTAAAAACACAGCACAAGGCCGCTTGTGTTGTGTATGTGCGAGTGCATTTTGGAAAGAGGGGCTGGATATGGGGCTTCCAAACCAATCCCACTCCAACTCAACACATACTGCTACTGCAGAAATACACCACTTAGTAAATCCTTTTGCATGCAAAAAAGGACACAGATCACCTGGCCCTTATTAGTCCCATCAACATAACACTCTACTTAGTCACAACCTCCAGCAGCATAGCCGGATGGGAAAAAGTGTGGACATATGGATTGGGTGTTATGGCAAGGAAAATTGCTGCTACAATATTTACTGTATGAGGCACATGAATGGCAAACACTTCAAATATTAGCCTTTTGAGTGTTTATCCTGCAAAAATGAGGACAGAGTAGATGGTATTTTGACTCTGTTTATTTGAAAGTATAGGGGATGAAAGAGGCAGGAACTTCTCTGATGCCCTTCCACTAATGGGAAATGGAGATGAGCAGTGACAGGCACAAGTCAAGTACTTAAGTGTTTGAAAAAGGTAGTTTCCTTAATTCACTGGGTCACTGATTGGCAGAAATTCCAGGCAGTAACATTAAGCGACTCCGACAGTTTGGGTTTAAAGTCTGTGATTAAAGTCTATTTTTAACTCCTTGGTCATTTGAAGCACATTTTCTCCAAGGCAATGAATCATCCAGTTAACTTGGAGCTGGCACCAAGTTGATGTCTGGTTCTACTATAGGGGACCACCGTCTGTGTGATCCATGCAGAACAAAACCAAACCCCCTTCTCAATGCAATTATACTGTACAGCTCCTCTCATATCACATCAGAATAAATATAACAAAATAAGGTAGTAAAGGGTTTGCACAATTCAGACTTATTTTAACCCTTGAATTATCCCTAAATAAACTTACATGTATGACCCTTCAAGTAGACATTTTTGTCCACTTTCTAGAAAGTGTCCAATAAAAGGTCACAGGGAGGTGCTTTTTGGCAAGGGGAAGTAATTTGGGTTTAAATTTGAGGATTCTAAGTTTCAGCA
>JAVQJG010045554.1:0-18767 GCA_036024015.1 Craterocephalus amniculus
TTTGATTGAAGTTGGAGAATATACTCTCTCAAATGTATATTTTTTAATTGCAACCTATTTTGTTTCAATCACTACAAAAAAAATTTGATTCTCACTTCTTTTCTTTTGCTCTCAAAATTTATTTTTGGTTTCGAATCTATTCTATTTGATTGAATAATAAAGAAACAAATTTCTCTCCATACACTAGTTGCTAGTGACACATCAGTTTGGAAAGCCAGGGAACGTTTTCTTTTTTTCATTATTATATCATAATCCGGGATAATTACGGGAAAATATACGGGAGACCGGCGGGAAAGAGGGGTAAAATACGGTAGTTTCCCGGCCAAAACGCGATACTTGACAGGTCTGCCCCGGACGCTTGCCCGGCTGAAGGCTTTGCATAGAGATCAATTTTGTGAGTGTAGCGCGGAGGACGGCACTTTTCCAAAAAAAATATACATTTTGGTCCTTGTAGCTCGTAGTTTATGCTATTATAATTGCACAGAGGCATCGTTTTTGTTTTAAGAACGCCTCAGCTCAGATTTATTGATACCGGAAGTTTGAATCTGTAACTATCTTTCTAACTTTACCTAAGTCCGAGTATAACTGTATTTCCGTAATTTACCCATATTTTGGAAAGTCGGACAAATATGCGGAACGTGGTGTTGTTTGCGGTTTTGCTGGAAATATGGAAGACAGAAGCTGGTGAGTTTGAAATTCGCAGTGAGCACGTGAAAAAATCAACAGAACAAAACAAAACAAGGAAACATCTTAAAACGCCTTGCGCCTTTACGTAAACAGCAGTAAGATGCCACTGCCCTACAACATTGATGGTGTTACTGAACCTGACAACATGCTGAGCTGTGGAAGAGACATTATGAGAATATTTTTAAGTCAAGAAGTATAGGTGAAATACCTCCGGCCAGGTCGTTATCCGGAAAGATGAAGTATGCTATGCTATTGAAAGACTTAAAATAACAAGGCTTGTAGACGGGATGAAATAACAGCAGAACATTTGAAATATGCTAGTCGTAGTATTTTAGTGTTACTTGCTCTATGCATTTCTGGTTTAATGAGACATACTGGATCCATGTCATCTGTCTTTTTGGTACCTGTTGTTAAAAATAAGACTGGTAAGTTAACTTGTAGGGATAACTAAATGATCCTTATGGATCATCTGGGTGGATATGGGTGTTGCAGTTATGGTACTCTCACCAAAGTTAGGTGATGGATGAGTATGTCCACACCCTTCTATATCTCTAATGTAATTGTAGGGCAATATTCTGTTCCCACTTTTATTTAATCAGTACATGGACAATCGATAGGGAGCTGAATGAGAGTAGAACTGGTTACTTGGTGGGGGATAGTCTCATCAATCATATGCTTTATGCTGATGATTTGGTGGTACTGTCTCCCTTGAGTGCTGGACTGCAGCACCTTCTCAGAACTTGCTCTCCGTACAGAGTAATTTGATATAAAAATTAACTCAACGAGGAGTGTTATACTAATTGCTAAAACCAAGGAGGACATGAAGTGTTCCTATCCTCCCTTCTCACTGGTAGGTGAACCATTAGCAGTCATACAGAAAGTTAGATATCTGGGACATCATGTGATTCGAGTTGACCTCTGTGATGACGATTATGTGCAGCGTTAGTGTAGTAAACTGAATGGGCAGGCAAACATGCTGGCATGCAAGTTTCACATACTACTGAGGTTAAACTATCACTGTTCAAAACACATTGCACCTCACTGTATATTGCCTAACTAAGGTGTAAATTTAGTGCAGTGAGAATGAAAGAATTCCAGGTGGCTTATAATGATGCACTGAGAATTGTGTTAAAAAAATTGCAGGGGGAGTAGTGCCAGGGAAATGTTTGTGATTAATATGTGCCCATGGCTGAAAATCTTATGTATAGGTTCATATGCAAATGATCCGGGTATTAGAATGTGATTATTGCATCTCCAATTGATGATTGTTAAAATGAATAAACAATGTCAAATTTAACACAATAGCAATTTTTTACCCATTACTTTCTTCAGTTTTCATTTATTTGATGAATTATTGAGAATTCTGCCTTTTCTTTGATGGAAGGGTGATGAATAATTTTGAAGACTAGAGACAGAACCTTCTGACTGACTTGTTTTTCTTTTTTTTTATTTCAGCGATACACTCTTTGTCTTACATTGTGACCACTGTCACAGGTATGGATGGATTTCCTGAGTTTAGTGAGGTAATAAATGTGGATGGAGAAGAGCTGGTATATTATAATTGCAGTGTGAGGAAGATTGTTCCCAGAAATGCTTGGATTGAGAATTGTGATCCAGATTTCTTGAAAATAGAGACAGAGAGAAACATCAACAATCACCAATTAATCACAGCATTCCTTGCCACTGTAAATCAACGCTTCAATCAGACTGACGGTAAGTGAAACAATAAAACAAAACTCACTAATGTGTAAAAGTTTCTGCAAAGCAACTTTACGCCTTGTTCCATCTTGTATGTTATAACAGAAATGTTCACACCACCATTAAGGGAAGCCTGTTTTTGACCCTAGAGTGTATTTTTACTGATGGCCCAAACCAAATAAACTGGTCATTACACTCTATTTCACTATGTCAAAAATAAAAATTCACCTGCACAAACAACTTGCAAATGTGAAAAGGTTGACTCATGTGAAACATCTTATATCTGAAAATTGACCCCAGAGTTTCAGTGTGAAATGGCTGAAATGTAATGACATATTAACAACCAGCTTTTTTGCATGTAGTGAGATAGTTAAAAGATTTTTTTTTTTGGGAATGCGCCATAGCTTAAGGACATGTTTTCGATGGATATGGAATTTTGCTGCATCAATGGGTCTGCAAGTTGTCATAGGACCCACTTTCTCTTTAACACATTGCGTCTGCATTCGGACTCCGTTTTGTTTTTAATCAAATAGTTATTGGTTATTGACATAGTAAAATGTGCTATGCGTTCATTTATTAACCTTAATCTCAAGTGAGGACCAGATAAGTATTAATTACTATGTTCTGATTTGTAATTTGCCCAAACAGAGTGAGGCTTTTTTTTTTTTTTTTACATGAAAGCGTCTGGTTGTTTGCGTGGCTTTGGTGAAGGTGAAAAAATAACCCCATAAGTTTTACACACTGGTATAACATTTGACTGTCAGCGTGTCTGGCAGAGATTTCAGCTGGAAGTAACTGACTAGCTGGGATCTCACATGCTGGGATCTGACTAGCTGGGATCTCACAGCTTCTCTCTTTCAGGTTCCCACATCTACCAGTGGAGGTATGGCATTGAGATGGACGATGAGACCAGTGAAATTAATGGATATGAATTACATGCCTATGATGGAGATGACTACTTATATTTTGATCTGAAGATTAAAGAATTTGTAGCTGCTGCACCTCAGGCTGTCATCACTAAAAACAACTGGAACAATAAAGCTAAAATTGAATATAGGAAGAATGTATTTGCCAATTATTTTCCCGGTTTGCTGAAGAAGCTTTTGAACTATGGGAGGAGCCATCTGACGAGAACAGGTAAAATAACATGGATATTGTTTAATGGTCAAAAAGTTGGGTCTCAACTTCTTATTCATTCGGGAAATACATTAAACCAACTCCTATAATTACCTTTCTCTTCTTCACCTTGATACCAACATGCTTCTTTTTCCTTGACATTTTTTGTCATTGCTTTTTTCCAGTTATGCATTTATGACCAACTTTGTCCTCCCTAATCACTCTATTTCCATTTTTTAATCAGCCTTTATGTCACTGTGAGTCACTTGTGATCTTTAAAATTTCTCTTAGCAAAGGCCTTTACACTGCAAGTTAATATTTCACATTCATTTTTATACACACACTCAGTCATTTCTTTTCAGTCAGATTTACACAGAGACTGGATCTTTTTGTCATATTAATGTTTTTGGTGGTCTTTTGGTGTTTCATTAGTCGAATGCCACTTGAGTTGTTTAACTACTCATAGCCACCGTACATATAGCTCACATTAACCAAAATGGCCTCTGACAGTGATTCATGTTATTTCTTAGCATCAAGCCCATTAACAGTATAATTTTCTTAAAGGAAGGTGCATAAAGTCATTTTCACTATTTGACAGCCCCATCTTGTATTGTGACTCCACAATAGGCAGATAAATAAGACATTGAACTTGGTCTGCATGCTGTTTATGCTTTCTTATCTCTTCATGTCATGTGTCTGTTCTGTACTGTCATCCCCGCAACTCTCACCTATATTTTATCTCTGTTTTCTCCTTAGAGCGCCCCACAGTGGCGCTTCTCCAGAAGACTCCCTCCTCTCCAGTCACCTGCCATGCTTCAGGTTTCTACCCAAAAGCAGCTGAACTGTTTTGGAGAAAAAATGGTGAGGAGATTCACGAAGGTGTGGAAAAAGGAGAGATTCTTCCCAACAATGATGGGACCTTCCAGATGAGCACGGATCTGCAAGTGTCATCTTCATACGAAGAATGCTCCCAGTATGAATGTGTGTTTTGGTTCTCTGGCATCGAGGAAGGCATCATCATCAGACTGGACAGAAAGAATATTAAGACCAATAAAGGTAAGACAGGAATCAAAGGATATTAAACTGTGGATGATTCAGCAACACTGTGATCTGTCCGGTTTCTGGTAGACTGACGTCACTTCAGTAACCCCGTCATAAATAAAGAGGATGAGGTTGATCATTGTATCAGCCTTGATTGATACTCATGAGTAAATGTAGATTTAATTTCCTCCCATGGCATGTTCAGTGAATGGTCAGGTTTCATGGTTTCATTGTAGCATGAATGTACCAATGAGGAATGTCTTAATTAAAAGTGCTGCAGATCAAAGAGCCCTTTTATTTACTGTAATTCATTGAAGTGCACAACCAGTATACGTCTGTGTGAAACAGCAGAAGGTCCTCCTCATACAAACCTGATAAAATGTGATGAAATGACATGTGTTATCTTTTCCAGGTTCCTCTGGTTTTCTCCTGACGCCCATTATTTGTCTTGTTGTGATACTACTCTTATTGGCATGCACCGTTGCCGGAGTAATGTTCTGGAGAAGAAGAAAAGCAGGTTTCAGTTCTGTAGCTTCTGACAGTTCATCATCATAAGCTGAGGATACAAATTCCAAGAAGGTCGGTGCATCACAGTCCTATGGTTACCTAAAATGTTGGTGTTGTTTCAAGTAAAATTATACTTGGATTTGTAGCTGTCATCTGAAGTTTGAGAGCCAAGAAATTAGTCTTGTTACTATAACCTCAGAGTCTGACACATAAAAATAACAAGTTTAATATTTTTCCTTTTTTTTTGTTTACCTTCCTCAACAGGAGAGCAGTGAAGAGCGGATGATGATGATGAAACTGAATACTGAATGCAGAAACATATTTTACTACAAATACATAAACGTTTATGCACAATATATTTGCATGTTATTTTGCACATGTTTAATTATTAAAGTGTCATTCTTGCTAATATATAAAAAAAATCTATGTAACCGTTACAGAATATGCAGATGTATCCCGTTCCTCCTCTTAAGATAGTTTAGTTTCTCAAGACAAGATTATAGTTCCAGCTTGTTATTGGAAAAATATTCACAATGACAGAACACGTCCAAGAAAGGATCTCAGGTCTGAGGAGTGGGACTGCACCAGACCCTGTCATGATACAAAATACCAGATTGCAAAATAACATAATAAGCTTGAATTCTTCAACCGCCTCACTTGATGCTTATTAAGCAGAAACTGAAAACATGGGGGGTGAACAAAAAGTATAAGCTGCAACTCATTTGTTTATTGTTGTTTACAGAAATCTATATCTCAATGACTGCCAAAGTAAGAGAGATCTTTTGTGTTTTCCCATAAAGATTTTGTTAATTATCATTAATGTATTGAAATGTAATAGTGATGTCATTGTCCTGATGGGACTGAGTGAATGAAATAATTTAAATGAAATTAATATTGGGTAAACATAATTTACAAAAGATACAAATGTGCATTAAATATTGTGCAAAAGTGTCATTGTTGTTTGTAAATCATTTTACACTGTTGTACACTGTTACACTGTTCTTCAAATTGTCACATCCACACATAAATCAGATTTAAGCTGATACTCATTTTGTTTGATTTGAGCAGTCTCTCTCTCTCTCTCTCTTACTCTTCCTCTCTCTCTCTCGCTCTCTCTGTGTGTAAGTGTTAAATGTGTTAATGTTAAATTAGTCTTTTTTTTCTCATTTTCTTCACCAATGCACATTTTGTGTGTATGAAATACGAGCAAAGAAAAATGTCATTTCCTTTCTTCTACTATTTTATTTTGTAAACATTTTTTCATCCGTCAGGAGGCTGTAAAATGCGTGTTATGATGATAAAATGAATTCGATCTACTCTTAAAGTGAACCATAGTTCCATAAAAAGTGGAAAAGCTATGTAACTGCTTACGTCTTATTTTGGTAGTAGTTTGATTTAATTTCCGGTGTTGTGATTGACTCACTTGACTCAAAGTTTGATTTAATGTTTACATTTTCAGCTTTGCATTAGTTTATGTTATAATTACTTCTACATTTCTTTATTATATCAGTAGCAACTTTATACTATCATATTTACACGCCTTTCCAAGACATTAAAAAATATTTTATGTGAGCTTTGCCGGATGGCGGAATGTTTTAAGGTAACACCAGCAAGAGCATAATGCTGCGTTCGATAGCATTGTGGAACTTGGATTTCAAGATTTCGGACACTGTCAATCAAAGAAAACTACACCGAAATTTTGTATTTCTTTAAACATTTCTTGACATTCTTCCGCTGATGATTAAAGGAAACCTGTACTGCTAATATGAAATGAATGTATTTATAAAACGAGGGGGAAAAAGCAATTAGGCTGTCTTCTGATTGACTTTCCAGTCACTGTTCTTGCTCTACCTCCGTTAACTCAAGACATGTTTGTTGATGAGTTTTTTTTAAATTTAAAAACAATAAATACATATTTTAGACATTTTTTCCTCGCTTTGCCCAACTAACACTAGAGGTCGAAACTGACGTAATTGTGATATACCACTTTCTCCAAGGTAAAGTAAACGCAGCACAAGTTGAAGGGGAACATGGCAGCTGGCATCAGTGTTCAACATGGACTATTAAGCAGTAAAACCTCATTGATTTACTGTCTTCACAGAAAGATAGCACCAAAGAATGCGTTGCTAAAACGAGCGAGTGAAATACAGAGTGTGAGAACATCAACCAATGCTACTGTAGACTCTCAGCACAATGAAAAATACTGTTTGGACCTGGTCAGGTGGGTCTGACTGCTAACGACACGCAAAAACACGCATGTTTGAATTTCGGATCAGATGTTCCAGCTTATTTATTGAGAGATCCTGTCTTTCAAGACGGTCAAAAAGATGTTTTTAGTAATTATCCGGATAAAGGAAAGCTTACAAATTGAGTCCAGTTGACGTTTACCTTTATATTACAACATGTTTAACCCAAGACTCCTCTACAAAAGTAGAAAACACAAAATTTAAACGGCACAAAAGAAGTGTCACTAAGTCTTTGAGTTTGGTCTGAATACTGTGTTTTCGCTTTTTATATCGGCTTGCTTCAACGTCCCCAGGAACTTTAAAATATTACTTCTTATTCAGTCATCTCATGATAAGGTCAGCTCTACCAGTAACAACCCGAAGTTCAAGCAAATGTGTTGGATGGGGAGACATCTAACATATTCAGGCATTGTTGTGTCACTTAAATATCATGAGTTGTGTGACTACCTTAAAGGTCCTTAAAGTTCAAAGCTCAGGTCAGTAAAAAAACAAAACAAACGAGGTCAAAAAAATAAATGAGTTTACATAAATTTTCTAAGTTATTGATATATGTTTGCAATGAAAAATGACACACACTAGTGAATCTAAGAGAATTGCATCTTTTCATCAGGTCCAGGGACTATGAAGGTTTTCTGTCATCTCTCCTCCTCCCTCAGGAGGCCCGACGTTCTTCTCTGGCTCTGAGAGCCTTTAATGTGGAGCTGGCACAGGCAGGTATTCCTACAGCCATTCTGGATGAGGATTTTTTATTTTTCAGAAATGCTCTTCCTTCCCTGCTGGAGTTACAGTTTATCATTACCATGTTGCTGCTGCTGCTTCTGCGACTGTGCTGACAATTGTAAAAAGGTTTAGTAAACACATACTTGAGAATTTTTGTCTAACGTATGATCTTAATCCATTTTATACGCAAGGTGAAAGATTCAGTTTCCCAGAAGACCATTGGTTTGATGCGGATGCAGTTCTGGAAGGCGGCTATAGAGGAGATATACAGAGATGATCCTCCAAACCAGCCAGTCAGCAATGAGCTGTGGAGGGTAAAAACACTCTACTTTGTTCTAAAAAAAATCTAGGTTAACTTTGGACAAATTAAAAGAAATTCACAAGCATGAGCCATGTTGTCCTATTAGAGGTCAAGATTCTTCTTAATACTGTTTGATGTCTTGCAGGCAGTGAGGACGCACAGCCTGACAAAGAGATGGCTGCTAAGGATCGTTTCAGAGAGAGTAAGACTCAGCATCTCTGATTATTGAGTTGATTACTTTCTTTAAGTTCACCTTTCTGCAGTTTATGGTAAGCCTGCCCAGAGCCTACAAATGTTTAAGTCCCTGGCGCTGGAAATGAATAATATATATTTTTGTTATTATACGTGAGTTACCTGTAGTAGAAGAACTGTGCTTCCCAAAGCTTTTTTAGTCCGTTGTTTCTCTGATAGATTTCTTAAGGCCCCAGGAAATACATATATATAACTTATATGAAACAGGGTTTCATTAAAAGTGGACAACATCCAAACTATGAGCTTAGTATTGGGTTTAAAGCAGAACTATCTCTGAACTTTGAATGATTTTTGTACTTTGGCGCCACCTAACCAGGGCTGATTAAGCATCTGCCTTACATCCTGGCTCTTCTCTCTCCAGCCAATAAGTTAGTCCAATGTTGACTCTCATCTCTTGCTCTGCCACTTTTTCTTTTTCTTTTTCTCTCTTCCTCTTGCATTTGTTGTTAAATCAGGATATTAAATTATATCCAGTTGCCAGCATTTGGCACGGTGCCGTAAAGCGAAAGACAGCTGTAACATGATACCAATGGTTGGGGAAAAAATGGTGAAGCGCGGTTTCTCAGCTACTGGACAGCTTCGCGAGTAGGCAATGACAGCTCCAGAAATGTGAAAAATTAATGCCAGCATGCCATCAATGCAAGTCAGAAGCACAAAGTTTTAGATCAGATAGCTGCGATGCTTTAATTAACAAGTGCATTTTCTTATATTAAAGTTGACAAGCATTAAAACAGTTTGCTTCAACAGGAAAAGGATCTGGATGACAGAGCTTACAGGACCCTTCAGGAACTGGAGACATATTCAGAGAACACACAGTCCTCCTTAATCTACCTGCTGCTGGAGTGTTTAGGTACGCACAACAAACACAGCTGGGCTTATAAACAGGAATTATTATAAACAGGATGAATCAATCATACTTAAATGAATCTGTTTCAGCTAAAATAAGGCTTGTTAAACGAGATTTTTTTTAATTTTTTCCCCTCTGAACATGTTTTCACTTGACCCTGCTGCTCATTTTCTAACTGACAGCACTGCGATCTTCCTCTGGCCTTGAGTGTGAAGCAGCTCTGTGTGAATGTGAGAAAAAGTAGCTTTTTTTTTTCACACCAGTGGCTGTTTCTGTTCCGATACACAAGTTGGCAAAAGACGCTAAGCCTCTTAGCTCACCAAATCCGTCCTTCCTCTTCCTCACTAGCAAAGATGAATGCAAGGACGCTGCTTCTTGTTTCCACTGCCTGTGATCTTTATTTAAACCGTTAACAAATAAAAAACTGTTTGCAAATTCTAATCAGAGTCTGTGGACAAAGATGCAGATCGTTATCAAGAACACACACAGTTTCTACAAACACCTGCTCATCATTGCTGCCTCAGTAGAAATCTCTCTACATGTTCAGAATTTCATCCCGTGATTTGTTTTATCGTCATCAACATGATTTTGTATTTATTTTGAAAACTGCGCAGAGTGTTGATGTTTCTACAGCTGGGAGATCGAAGTAAATGACGTAACTGATGCCAGACTGTGCGTCTCTTCTTTGCAGGTGTAAAAAACGTCCATGCTGACCACGCAGCGAGTCACATCGGGAAAGCTCAGGGGATCGTAACGTGTTTGAGGGCGACGCCTTACAACAGCAGTCGGCGGAAAGTCTACCTGCCGATGGACATCTGCATGCTGGTGAGTCCAACTACTCCGTCTGAGGGGTGAATTAGTGAATTTAATGGTGAGATGATGAAACTCTGGTGATGTTTCTCCTTTATTGACAAAGCTGAGATGAGTGGATCAGTTCAAATCAGGAGGATCTTGGTTTAAACTTTTATTAATGACAAATTGTAAAACTGTAAACGGTTTTGCTCTTCACACATAAATCTTTTTATTTTCACAAGTATTCACACCAAGTTTAAAAGTTATTTTCATTTCAAATCCAGCTGCATCAAGTCATAAAGGTATAAAAACAGTAACTTGTGAGGAAAAAAACTCTGTTTGCTATAGAAGTTGGGAAAGCTTCTTCGGTTTTTCACAACATGTGTAATTAAAACAACGGCAAGCCTCAGTTGTTACGATCATTTTGATCATAGTTTTATTCCTCGCAGCTGGAACCAGAGTGAGCTTTTCATGCAAAATAACAGAAAATCAATCACTTTTTGTTAAAGAGGAAACAAACATGTTTTTAGTGAAAATCTATAAAAGGAAATGGTTGAAGGATGAGAAGTGCCCCCATTTAGAACAGATTAAATATCTTAATGTCTTATTGGGGGTAATCCTTGTTTTAAATCTATTCAGTGATGATATTTTAATTATTGTTTAAATTATTGTTTCACCTTAAAGACCCCCTCAGAGTGATTAAAAGGCTGCTGCTTACCTTTTACATTACGGGTAAACCTGAAGCAACAAATGGGCTTAAAAGGTTCAGAAGGCACTTCATCTCGTACTGGATCCCTCTTAATTGTTTGGTGGGAAATGCTCAGCAGTTGCGAAAAGACGATGATCACATTTTATTGCACATTAATCAAACGGATTCAGAGCCTGAGAACCCAAAGAAGATCTTTAAAAAACAAACAAACTGAAATTGGCCTTTTTTAAACAGTTTTAACAAGAAGATTTGTTTCCATTTTGCTTAGAAGAGGCACAGAAATACACTATCAATTAACAGCATTATTGACAGGTTTCCTATAAAGAAAATTTTGTGACTTTTCGGGGTAATTAAAGTCTCAATAGTTTTAACCTGAACATAAAGTCCCAGATTCCATACCTTTGCCCAGGAACCCTTTTTTGTCATAATTGATTTAAGCACATTGTACCCAATAAAATGTTTATTGTGAGATATTTTTTTAAATTTCATTTAGAATTGCATGGATGCCCACTCCTCTTTCACTCTAAGGAAAGTTATCAGTGCAGCACCAGCATCAAGGGGGGTTTGTTTTAACTAGTTCCCCATTAATTAAGTAAAAATGTAAGCTCACTACATTAATTCATACCATAAAATTCTGTGTCTATGGTTTCCATATGATGAAGAAATAATATTCATGTGACAGGATTTATGTATTTTACAACCTGTTTCAAAGGAGATCTTTAGCTTTGCTTTCACTCAGATTTTAGTGAACGAAGGTGATACATGACATTGTTGCACACATCATGGCTGTCCTGTCAGTCAAAGTAATGAACCATCACCCTGCACAAAACATCAACAGGAAGGAGGATGTTTGTTACACAGCAACCATATGGGAAAAAAATAATTAAATCATCCAGTTAAGTAATGCTGCAAACATTTTCTAACCTGTGTGGGCCAAACTGCTGCTGCTGGAGCATCCAGCATTACAGCGATGCTGCTATGGGAAGCAGGCACACACTGTTGTTAATCTTCTTTGATTGAGCAACGACGCGTCATACCTCAGGCTTTCTGAGCACGCTCACTTTGTCACACCTACACGCTGCTTCCTGAAGAGGGGGCTGGAGGTTTGCTGGGATACTCTGAACTCCTACAACATGCTGAATCAAAGAAAAAGGAAGAAAAGGCTAAATTTCACATCTTCCTAATTAACAGTCAAGCGTTTTGTTTTTTTTCCGTGATGCAGTAAAAGGAGAACAGATTTTTCAGTGTTACTTTAATGGTCATGCAGGATGGAAGGGGGCAGCGTGTGGAAGCTGTGGATGGAATAGAAAAAGATAACCAGAATGAAACGCCACACTCATTTCCACATCACACTCCTACTGAAATGATTTTTACATAAGTCTAATTTTATGCTTAAACTTCTTTTCGAGTGTTTTCAGATTTTCTTATTTCTATGTGCAGCGTGCAACAGGGATTTTATGTGGCTGGTCATTTCATATGATAACGTTTTATTCAACTGAACTGGATTGAATGTATTATGTCTTTACTTTTTTTAAACAGAGAGAACGCATATATAGCAAAGAATTAGTTTTATGAGAGCTGTATTTTTACTTTGAGATTTTTCTTGGCGTTCACAACGGTGACACGGTCTGAGCACTGAATAGTTTCTCAATTTTTCCGTCTAACAACAAAGTGTTTTTATCCATTTCAGCATGAATTCAGCTCCGGTTGCTGTGGATCGGGGTCATTCAGCTCCCACTCTCTCAACAGTAAAGCAGATATCTCGTTTTAAAACCCACATGTCTTTGAACGCATAGTCATACCCACGGGTATCCACATGCTGCACAAAATAAAAGAAGTAGCAATCGCCTGATTTTGGTTAAAATATAATATTGTACAACTTTACAAGTAGATTGAGGTGCATGAGGACGCTTCATTGTCATTTTGTTGATTCTCACAAAGCGTCTTCAACTGGATTAATGTTACTGCTGGTGCTGCAACAAATAGGATAATCGTTGTCTATTAACTAACAGGTTGTGCAAATTTTTTTAAAAATGTATTATCCTGGTTCTGTTTCGACAGCGTAACAAACAGAATAAGAGTCTGGCTGTCCTGTCGAGCCAGGCATATTCGCTTTGCAAGAGGGAGATCCTAATGAAGGGAACGAAGCACATGTGAGGCTCCCCTTGATACTTGGGAAGTGTTTTTTATTTTCTAGTTCGGCTGTGTTGAATTGCATGTCGGCGCCAGACCTGACAGCAGGAACGACAGAAGGGGAGAGTAAGGAGAAGAGGGAAGGAGAGGGGGAAGAGGAAATGAAGACGGATAAAAGTTGTGCAGTTCTGTTTATAATTGAGTAGTTAACCGCCATGAAACAATCAGCAGAAATTAGGGCTGGGCAATAAACAGAGATTTTCAAATATATCGAGTAGGGGTGTGACGATGCACTCAACTCACGAGACGATACACGATTTTGGATCCACAAGATGAGATTATATTTTTACATAAATTTTTATGAAAAAAAAAAATGACATTGAAAAAGAACAACTGTTTTTCTGTTATGATCACAGGAAAGTATTTTTATTATTTTGATAAATCGCTACTTTAATTTCAGTCAACTTTTTTCATGCACATGTTCTGCTGATCCATAATAAATGTGCGTTTAGCACCCATTAGAACGATCTCATTTGTAAATTTACAAAATAAAATATATTGAGATATATATTGTACATCTTAATTAAAGGAAAAATGATAGAAATATGAAGTTTTGTTAAGTATCGCCCAACCCTAATGGAAATCAGAAACATTTTGTAATCAGCACTATTTTCTAATTCATTTTGGAGCTTGCGCCGTCTCTTCAGCTGATAGTGGTCACATTTCCCTTTCTGCTTCTAGTGGACAAATGTGACAGATTCAGGAGGGCTTCACAGAGAGAGCAGAGGAAGCCCAAATGTGCAACTTTTTTTTTATTTTAAAAAAAGCCTAAAAAAACAATTGAATGACGATATCAGCAACTTTACAGAAAAATAAGTCTGAAGTCGGAGGATAAAACTGGCTGCAATGCATCGCACTGTCAACAGGATCAAGCTGCAGCTGCCGGCTACCATGGACTCATTTAGCTAGTAACAGACACACACACCAGGGTAACTGGGTTGCTGTATTTAATGAGTAACGCAAAAGTAACGCCGTTCATACAACGTTATAACCCAACTCTGGTCTAATGTTAGAAAAATATCATTCTAGGTTTAAAACTGATGTGCAGAAGTAAAAACACAGATGATTGTTTTACAAAAAGACCTTTCAGGAGAATTGTTGTTAACCACACCTCCATAATGTCCTGTAGTCCGATTGCATGCCCATTCATGAAAAGTGTTGGCAGAGCAGAGTGTGTAAGTGCTTTAAGAATATTGGGGTGTGTGCTTTAGTCATTTTCCAACAATGATTCTTGCTGCACAAAGCAGCATTTCTGCCTGGATTGTCCCAGTCTTTCTCCGGCACGCTGACATTTCTGCTGCGTGCTTCAGGTGTGAAATGAGCCGTAACAAGGCTCCGTGCAAACTTCTTATTGGCTGTGTGCATTCATCTAGTTTTAGCACCATAGAGCGTACTGAAATGCAAAGTGCAGCTCTTCACAAAAGAAGATGTAACAAGTCGGAGATTTGACTCTTTATCCTTTTTACGAAGATGAGTGCGGGTTTTGTAAAACAGGCAAATTTAAAGCAGTTTGACTGAGAAGACTAATTGAAGGACACAAATCCCCTCAAGGCTTCACAGCAGGTCACAGATTTTATAATACAGGTGGAAAATGACAGACAAGTGGAAATGATTTTACCAAATGATTTCCCCCCCCTTTTTGTGTGTATGAAAAAGTCATTTGGGTCACTTTTTTAGAGGGAGGTTCACCCAAATACCAACATTTTTATAAGCAGTTAAAGATGTAAAAATGAGAAATAGTTCACCTGATCACAGGCTGGGGTGGGTGTTTTTATCTAAAGCTAGATCAAATTTGATTACACTGATGATGAAAGTTTACTGTTTGATGTGAGGTCAGTTCAGGTGCTTCAGAGGAAGGCAAACAGTGCATTTTAATTGTTTGGTAGTTAGAGAAAAGCTTTTTTAAGCGTCACTGGTCAAATTTTGGACTATTTTTTTCTCCCCTAAAAAGAAAAAAGATCTTTCAACAACCAGTTTTTTACTTTCCCCATCATTTCGCAGTGAGAGGGAGCTGCAGCTTGAGTCAACCCCTAGACAAATATACTAGATTTTACAGGAGTAAGAGAAGTTGTCACACAGGAAATTGGCCTCTTATTTTGTCCCATATAAGAGTTAGATGAGGTCAGATCACTTCAGAGGGAGGTTTGATATACTGAGAGAGGATTTTGAGAGACGTAGGGGTAGTGAAACCAGATTTCATGTCAGTACATTTTAAAATTCCTCCTTATTTTTTTAAAATGTTGTATATCTAAGCTCAGTTTCACTGTTGCTTAAGTCAACTATTATTTATTGTGACAAATTTTACAATCGTTTTGAATGATATTTTACTGAATGCAGATGAGATCTTCTTATTACCCGTGGTTAACATGCACACAAACCTCATTCAGGCTCACGTCTCAGAAAAATATCAAATAGAATATTTTTAAGGAACCATAATAATATCAGAGAGGGAAGGAATAACCATATGTTGCTGCAGGGAGATGTGAGACTTCACTGTTGATGTTTTTTTTAAACCTTCACACAATATAAATGATAGAATGGTAAAATCCGCATTGTGCCCACCAGTTCATGTCCAAAGTCTTTTATTCAAAAGCTTTTGAGCCCCTTTCAGCACCAAAGATTTTTCTTTTATGTCACAATCTTCATCTTGTCATTTTTCTGACAACTTGTTTGCAGATAAGAACATTTTCTTTTTTCTTGTTCCTCTTTAGAAATCCTGTTTTCTGTTGCTCTCGAAGATTGTTTTTTTCTCTTTCCCAACTTCAACACCTGTGAACACATGTATAGATGTTGTCTAACAACCAGTCGTCTATGTCTTTTTAAATAGTTAATATCCATTAACCGTTTATTGTTAAGATCATTCTTGCCACCATGTGTGCAAAATCTTAAGAAATGCTCTTGAGTCAGAGGAATCATGTTTCCAGTAGGTGTAAAGTAAAAAGAGCAGCAGATAAGAGGATTTTTAATAGTTTAGTTGTCAAAATAACAAAACGCTTGCCTGATTTCACACATTTTTTTCTGGATATAGCTTTTAGTTCTGAGAGATTCTCGAGTTGTCTGTTGTGAAGCCTGAGCAGACTCTGGATGATGATTTGGTTTCAGGAGATCCTTCAGAGCAACGGCAGAGCATTCAGCTTTAGCATCATGAAGTGTAGCAGGTGATTTTGTGCTACAGGTACTGAGCATGAGTGATTTACCCTCCAGGCTGAACAGGTGGAGAAGTGATATTTTCATTGAAATCCTGCAGGCTGTTTTTCTCCAAGCATGCTTTAACTTTTCCTGGATTCGTCTCTGAAATGCATTGGGTTTGTTATATGTGTGCAAACATATGATGCTGAGTTATGGAAGTCTGATACATGCTATTACACAGTGTTTTTAATTGACCTTTCCATTGTTAACCAATTCTTTTTTACATGCTGAATACCACTTCTCACTTACATTACAAACTGAAATCATGAAATCACCACTTGCCTAACGGCCCTGATCTGCTTTGACTCATAATTCAGCCATAATCTGAGAACTTTGGAAAAGTTATGAGATGTCAGATGTTCTTTGTTTTCTCGAACTCGAACAAAATTTCATGATTCTTAGTTTTCATAAGGCCATATATGATGCTTTTATTTTAAATTTATTCATAAATTCATTCCATTCCTTCATGTCACATATACAATCTCTTATACATGACAAATCTTCAACTTTTGTTTTGAAATATCAAACTGAATATGAACTGATTAAGATTATCCTAAATATTGCATTTGCTGTAAGGTGTTGCTAAAGCTGCTGTGGATATATTTAACCTCATTGCGGCCATTAGGATCTATAATGTTTGCTCTCTGCAAAAATCCTACATCACATAACTTGAGACAATCAAAAGAGAATTTTCTGAAATTTTTTTTATTAATGCGAAGGGTGTCATGCAGTAAGATGAGATGCACCATAGTTATAATTGAACGTCCACATTGAAGCTACAGAAATTAAATGCAATTATGCTTCAATGGTATTATCGCTGCTTTAATCTGATATCTTCCTCTGTTGTCCGCATTGATTCTAATTGTATGAATTTGATTGTTGAACATGAGTTTTCAAAATTTCAGTCTGAGTTCGTTGTTCTTGTTTTATAAACACACTCCTGGCTGCCTGTCATGCTTCATTGTTGGTGTGTGAGGAGCCAGCTGCAACTTGAGGCTGTTTTAAACTTTGTCTTTCTAAAGATTAAAGAGTCGTCTCAGCCTGGGTGTGAAGTGAAGCTAAACTGGATCCAGCTGAACTGCAAAGATAGGCTTTCTTGTTAAATTGACTCTTCATCTGTGACCTGGAAACACAAACGTCAGGGGTTGTGTCTTTCTGTTTGTCTCCAGCACGGAGCTTCGCAGGAGGACTTCATACGCGGCAGACAGGAGCAGAACATCCGAGACGTTGTGTACGACATTGCCAGTCAGGCTCACGTACACCTGCAACACGTATGTATCACATTGACACAGTGAGATCAAAAGTTGGTGGTCATGAAAGCAACACGTCCTTGTGATGCACTTGAACACATAACGACAAAGACACAGGCTTTGATGTGAGGCTTTGATATATAATTCAACAGTTCCTGGAACCAAGCTGGAGGGATTTACATATATTTTATAATTTATTCACTTCATGTGTTTGTCCAAAGGCACAACAGGTCAAAGATGAGCCCTTGACAATAATTATTTAAACTCTTGGTTCCATACACGACCTGAGACCGCCAGGCTGCAGGTGCATGGAGAAACATGAAGTTTAGGGGACATTAGGTAAATCAGCGCCATAGAGAGGTTTTAAGCTGAAATGTAACCGAACTGAGCAGGAAAACACAGTATACAAGGCTGCTCCTTCACTTTAGAGCATCATTGCAAAGTGAGAAAGATTGTCAACTCGAATGATCAGATTCTTGAAATGTTGATGTAGGCAATTTTCCGGGTCTATTTTCTGTGGTGCGAACAGAAAACAGAATAAGATGCTGCCGGACTTTCCCTTTTTTTGGTTTCTGAAGACATTTCTGTGATGGACTGGCGACTGGTCCAGGGTGTACCCTGCCTTTCACCTGCTAATCACCGGGATTGGTTCCAGTCCCTGCAACACTGAATTGGATTAAGTGGTATAGAAAATAAATGGATGAATGAAGACATTTCACTTCTCGTCCAAGTGGTTTCTCTATCTCTAACCGACTGGTAATGACTCACAGGTCTGAGCTCTTGAAGCTTCATTAGCACCTCAAGCGTTATTTCATCTGTGTAACGGACACACACTGCCCTCCAGCAAGTTGTTGGAGGCAGATTAATGCAGGTGCTACGGGTATTGAAACTGCAATGTGATGTCCATGAGTTGTGACCATCAAATCACAAACAACAGACTGGTTAATCAATTTGTTTCTCCGATCCTTGAAGATTAAATTGGATTTGATTTAAAACAGAAACATGTATTTCATTATTGGAGAGGCTCTGGGAAATCCAATCATTGAACTACAAAGTGAAGGACGAGCAGCATTACTTAATTCTTTTATGTAATTATGCATAAATGCAGTTTCCCTGTTACATAGATAGATAGATAGATAGATAGATAGATAGATAGATGGATAGATGGATAGATGGATAGATGGATAGATAGATAGATAGATGGATAGATAGATAGATA
>JAVQJG010045563.1:0-14858 GCA_036024015.1 Craterocephalus amniculus
AAAATGTATGTAAAAAGTATATATTTGTCTATTTATATGTACATATGCAAATATAATGTATACATATATACAGTATATTACGTTAGCCTTTATTGGTTGAACTATATGTGGAAACCAAACGCAATATTTGCACAATGTATCAATTATTTGAAACATAAATATTTGAGATTCAACAAAGTATTTTTATATTCTTACATCTGAAAAAGTGAATGTGTAGTTAACGTTTCAGATGTATATCCCATATGTCTGTAACAGGACTTCTATGGCTTCATGCCAGTAGATAATTCAATAATTCACCAAAAAGATAACAAGTATAGAAACAAAGTGGAAACTGTTGCACACTGAATATTAGTCAGAGGGCCAAAGTTTTCTTTTTATGTTTATCCTTTTACCGGAGCAATATTTTTCATTAGTGCTCCCATAATTGTAAGTACACTATTTTGTTCAGAATATAGACTTGTAATAGAGTTTGTCTACTTTTCCTTATTGATGCTTTAATGCCTAATGTGTCAATTTGGTATATTTGGTTCTGAGACCATATACCATATAGTGTAAGCTGTGCTCAAAAATCTGTTATTTTTTATACTGTCATGATAACTAAAGACTTCAGATTCGCAAAAGTGGAATTTGTTTTACATCTTTTCTTAGGTCAAGCATTTTAGGTTTAAGTGAAGTTATCCCTTCCAACACGATTTTTAACATGATCTATGATCTAACAAGTCACAGATTATCTTGCAAAAGAATTGACAACTTTGGTAATCCTTTATTTCCACTTGCACCTGTGTAGATTCTATTTGGTTTGCATTGTAAGTAAATTCACAGGAATCATGAAACATTATGATTTTTAGAACCAAAGTGGGAAATATGTATTTAAAAATTATATTTTATTAACCACCACTACCCTTTTTCTAATCAATATTTTGATATAATGACAATACAGTTAACCATAATCTCTTGGTTTTTATGCTTTGGCATAAATATTTTTGGTGTTGAAATGTACTGTTTTTGTTTTTTCAGGTCTAGACACTAATATAGAAAGTGAGTAAATGAATTAGTCTGCCATTAGTGATCAATAACTTACCCAACTGAGGCACAACAGATTACAGATTTTTTTTTATGAAAACAATCTGTCTTTGAATGATCAAATTTTCTTACCATGTATTGAGCTTTACAGACAGATATAAATCACTCTAGCCACAGTTTATGATTACTGCCAACAAATCGGGGGAAAAAAAAGTTGTGTTTTTACTCCCTCTGGTGGTGCTTTGATGCATCAGCTCTGTTCAAAACCACACAAAAACAAATCAACTCAGACAGTAAAACTTGCATTATGCAGAACATGATGAGCTCAGTGTAACAACAAACATTTCTTTATATGAAAGAAGTTACTGTCCTAAAATGAATATGAACCAACAGAAGTTTTACTCTTAAATAACAGACACCAGTAGTCCGTCAATCAGAAGGACTCAAACAGCTTCAGTTTTTCATGCAGCGAAAGGCCATCCTTTAGACTCTGAAAGATAACAACAGGTACAGAGTTTAAGAGAACAATCCAACGGACATAAAAATCCAAATAAGCGGTTTGAAGTTGTTCACACAGCAAATTTAGTCGTTTAATGTTGATGCTGCCGGTAATTTTTACCTTTGATCTGATTCCTCTTATTTGCCGCAGGATGGAGGATTTCTCTTTTTTTTTCTCAAAAGCAGATTTGTTTGTGGATGTCCCAGAACCACCTGAGAAGAACAGAGGGTAGAAAAGGGGCGCAAAGAAAACTGTGTGAGTGTATCTTGACCACGTGGAAACACGGTGGAAAATTCCTCACCGAGGCCTGGGCTGTCTCTGCTTGTAGACCAGGTTGCGACTTTGGAATCTTTGACACTTTGATGAGGTCCATCGTTTATGTTGACAGCTTCCAGCTTATTTTGCACATTAACTTTGTCCTGCAACACATGTTTAGACATATACTTAGGCATATTTATTCATTCGAAGGTCTTGCTGTAAAATATTATCAATTCTGTCTTAAAATCCATCCACCATAACAATGAATACAGGACGTGAACTGGAAGAAGACGGTAACTTTGAGCTGAATGACAAGGAAGTTTCATGAAATGTCAGTACGGCTCCAGCTGTTCTCTGAGAGAACGGGCTTCCTGTCTGACAAACTCAGGATAACTTAGTTGTCTGTAGCAATGAAAGCACATGTATCCATGATAGCAACACACAAACACATAGAACATAAGAAGCAAAAATCAATCAAAAACATGACAAGACTTTCAGTGGGAAATGTGGGATGAAAATAGCGTTTTTCACCCCCTTTTCGCAAATGCCTTCAAGCTGAGAGACTTTAGGCTATACTTACGTAGTATGTGAAAAAAACAGGCAAGAAACTGTGCCGACAAGTGACAACTATCCGGTTTATGGGGGTGCAACAATACTTGATACTGTATTGAATTGATTAATACGGGTTGTGTACTGAACCATGAGCACTGTATTGTTTGTATTGAACAATACAAAACTTTTATGAACTTGTCCTCCGATGATGCATCAGGGTTGAAAGCTCAGTGGATTTCTGCTCATCTTCTCCACAAGCGCCTCCACCATGCATCACTGCAGCAGAGGTTGTGTTAACAGAATATTTTCCGTCCAGAAGTGTTTTATTACATTGATGGTGGAAAAATCTGAAGACCATCCGTTATTTTGAGAGATTACAACATTGGATTAAGAACCTGTACTTAAATATTTAAATAAATATTTGTAATTTATTTTAAAAATACAAGTAAAAAAAAAGTTCAAAAATATTGAACCGTGACCCTGAATTATTGAATTATTGTGTATTGTTATGGGCGTCTAGTTTGAACCCAAAATACACTCTCACTCTGCGAGCGTCTTTATAAAAACACATACCTCCATCTGGTAGCTGTTCACCTGAGGGGCACCGTGTGATTGCTGAGACATCTCATCTGTCTCGCTCTTAAAAAATGGCAACAGAAAGAAAAACGGATTTGTTATATTAAATATGAGCTCATACACCGACCATGTTCCCTGAAAACATTTGCAGAACTCTGAGAATTTTTGAAAATAAAAAACAAAGCACCTGCTTCTTTCTGAGTTCCTGGTTCTCTCTCTGGTAAAGCATCACTGATTTCCTCTCCTCCTGCAGGTCCTGGCTCAGCTGAGAGTTTTCCAGGCATTTCTCTGTGTGCTGAGCTGACAACACCTCCAGCTCCTTGTGCAATAATTGGATCTCCTTCCTGTGATGACAAAGCAGAGGCATGGGTGATGTTGTGCAGTGTTATGAGTTTTAGAGAAAACTGTATAACAAGGAAGAGGCAGATATCTGATTATTAACCATGAAGAGAATGTAACAAAGCCACTAAAAGAGACTGGGGAATAATCCTTCCTCATCACAGGATAAATGACAGCTGTGGGTTTTTTTCAGAAATCTTCAGGCCAGATTGTGCAAAACAGGTATTTGTATTAATGCGTAAACATGAATTTTAATAAAACTCTTCCATCTCGGTATGTTAGCGAGGTCATATCATTTTCCAAATGAGCTGGTTTATTCTAAGTCGAAACAGGGCGTTGGCCTCTCACTCATATTCCATTTGCAGTTCGGTGATGTCGGCGCTTTCTCTGATGTGCTGAGTCCATCTGCTCCGCTCCAGCTCCTGTTTATGGGCTCTCCGCATGGCTACGATGGCTGAGACAAGTAAATACCCACACTCAGTTCACTTTTCTAGATAAGCATTCATATGAAACTTGCCAAAATTCCCCATTGGTGCGCTTGATGCTTGTGTACTGTAACTCTTCATAAATATCCCTATTAAAAGGGATATTTCAACCCTATAAAGCCAAACGTATCATATTTCATACATGCTGTTTTTGACACAATTTGCATCACTTTTTGGTGAAAAAACATTTGCTCAAAATCCTGTTGTAGACAATATGATACTTCTCTTCTACCCCCTGGTGGACACCCGACGTAACATTATGGAAATAAATGGTTGAAAAAGTTTGTTCATTTTTCCCCCACATTTTCTTAAAGGGCCAAATAAAAACTTCAGTACTTCTCTCCCCATGTTTTCTTGGGCTGGGGTTTAAAGGGTTAATGAATAAAATGATTCTTGCCTGCCATAGTGGCTGCTGTCTCCTCTTGCAGAAGCTGGTCTTTCTCTTTTAGAAGTTCAGCCACTTGCTTCTGGTGCTGCTGCTGTAGGTCTCTGATCAGCTTCCTGTGCATTTCTTCCATCACAGCAAAGCCCTGGTCACGGGATGCCTATTTCGACATGAAGAAACTATCATTTTTGCACGTACGGCATACATTCAGACTTATGTGTATAAGTCTGAATGTATAATGTACATGTATAGCAGCAAAGATGATTATGATGATGATGATGATAATGTTTAACATATTCTCAAATGGGTAGTGGACTGTTTTTCTCTAAGGGAAACTTGTTTTAAATCTACCAGACTTTACATGAGTCTATATATCTCATTTAAACTGAAGGGAGGTGGAATTGCAGTGCTGGTTAACCAGCGTTGGCGTCATCCTGGACATGTTACTGTTCATGAGCAGATCTGCACAAGAGACACGGAACTGCTAGCTTCTTGCATCGGACCTGAACAAGACTATCCCTGAAGATAATTACTTCGAGCAGCCTGAAGAACCAGAGCACTACAATACTGAATTTTTCTCAGGGATCAATAAAGTTTTTTTTCATTTTCATTTTCATTTCATTTCATTTAGTTTTCATTAAAACAGTCACAACACTCATGAATGGTGCTGCACTTTATCACATTTAATCTACCTTTCTACTTTTCTACCTGATGTTTTTTCCATTTAAATCATCTTTCAAAAAATTTTTGTTTGGAACGCAATTTTTTAACAGCTGTCATAGTAATCTGATCTGCTGCACCTGACCGCATGTCAGGCATCGACTGAGCTTTCCAAAGCCCAGCTAATGCCTTGAATAAGACTCCCAATCTGACAGGTTAAACAGATGTCACAGGCAGGTACATAAAACTCTTTCTTCCTTCAGATATCGCTGGTAAGGTGAATTGTACAAGCTTGGAGTCTTGACAGATACACCGCTGGAACATTGGAAATTAGACTATGGAACCTATGTATGCTTTTCAGGCAGACAGAGTGGTAAAAGTAAATGATGCAAGATGAAGAAAAAAAACGTTAAAAGATGCTTTAAAAGAGCAAAAATCAAAAGATGAATCATTACCTTAAGTTTCTCTAGATCTTTCAGGTAAGCCTCTCTCATGGCAACTGCATCCAGCTCGACCATGTTGAGTTCCAGCTCCTCCTTAGCTTTTCTCTCCGTTACAGCCTGGTCTGGCAAAGATGAGCCCTTTGATCCTTCTGTGACAGGAGATGTCTCTGAGTCATGTTTGTTCTGTTTCTCCTTGGAAGCACACGACTTGGTGTAGTGGCTATGCAGGTGCTTCATCTCCTCTTCATGGATCTGCTGCAGCTTCGTTATCTTCTCCTGGAACTTTGTTTCCAGTTTCTGCATCCGCTCCTCGTGATAATCCTCAATTTTCTGTATGTCCTCGAGGAGTTTCTGGTTCCCGGTCTCTACAGATATCAGATTCTGCTCAGCCTGCTCCAGTTCCTCTTTCAGTGCGCTGTTGTCCTCCTGAAGCTGATACAGGGCGTGATTTAACGCTTCCTGCTCAGCCATTAAGTTGACATCCTGCTCTTTACGTTGAGCTTGCAATTTGCTCTGTAACATCTCTCTCTGCTGAGACTCTTGCTCTAAATCTAAACAAAGCCTCTCCGACAAGTAAACTAACTTCACCTGCTCCTGAAAACAGTTAGAGGCCTTGTGAAAGTCCATGCTACCTTTTCTAACCGGGCTGTTGTCACTGCAAACATCCTGGTACACATTGCGTAGGAATTTCGCCCGTCTCTGCAGCCGAGATACAAGCCTCTCGTACCAGTCGTCTTCCTTCTCTACCATCAATGTCTCATCCGATTGCTCTCCAGCCAGCTTTGAGGCTTTCCCTGGACCTCTGCTGTCCATCTTCACTGGCTCCCCATAAGGAGCCAACTCTGAGGGACTGATGTCTGCCAGATCTTCTCCCTGAAGCCCCATCTCTCGATGCCTGTCTTTAGCCATCCTCTCATGTTGTTGCTGAAGTCTTAAGGCAACATAAACGAGCTCAGCTTCGGCACAGACTCGTCCGATTAAATGATCTAAAGCCTCATCACTCCCACAGTCTAACCTCCCGGACTCCATCCTTTCTTTGCATCTTAAATCTATTCTTTGGGAGATTATGTTTTTGTAAGTGTGTGCGGTCTCGCTTTCATTCTGCCTTGTTATTGAAGCCAAACAGCTGATGCCATCCGGACTCTGAAGGAAAGACAGCATTTTTTCTACCACAAAAAGCTCTCGAATCAAACACGTCCCGGCGCTGGTAGCATCATATAAGGACCGTGGATTAGTGAGGTTGGGAACGACGTCCCTCTCAGCTCCAGCTAATTTCTCATCGTTGAGGATCTTGCCCTCTTCTACGCTCACGTTGTACGAGTCGTGCTGAACTCTCTCTGCATCTTTCTCTCCCTGCTGAAGACACGCAGCGACTGTGGCGAGCTGCCTCTCCAGGTCTTGGATGTTAACAGGAGTGGCTTGAATCCTCTCTCTGCAGGCTTGGATGATGTTCAGAGCCACCTGAAACCTGCCAGCAACCATGCGGCAGCGGTTTTCTGTCTCCAGAGCGAAGCGCCGGGTCTGCTTGGCCTGACTGTGGAGCAGCAGACTCAGGTGCTGCGCAGTGGCTCGACTTTGTGTCAGCTGGGAGCAGAGGTGGGGGTCCTGGCAGCTGATGTGACCCTGGTGCTCCAGTCCCTGAGTGATATCCCTCAGCTTCTCCTCTGTTACAAACAGCTTGGTTTCAAGCAGCTGGATCACAGACATGAACTTCTCTGCATCCTCGCCTGCAGCGGATGGGCACTGATACGATGCTGATCCGGAGCGGGATCTTGGATGTTGGTGAGGATCGCTGCCGTTTTCGTGGTCGACATTTGAGCTGTTGGACAACTGGAAAATGTCGGCCATACTAGCCCCGCTTTCATTTACAGGGAAATGCTCGGATATGTGCTGTTGCTCCTCTTTTTGCGAAGAACAGGCGCAGACGTTCATTGCTTCACTGAGTTTCACCTCCGTCTCCTCCAGGCTGTTACCTAAAACCTCCATCTTTAACAACACCTCAGTCAGCTCCTGCTCCTTCCTGTCCAGCAGCCTCTCATAGCCTTCTCGTATGTCTTGTGTCTCCGACTCTCTTTGCTGCACCTTGCTTAAGGCCACCTGCAAATCTTCACAAGCTCTTTCGTAGGAATGCTCGAGGTTGTAGTAGTGAGTTTCTTCTGCTTTCAAGCGCTCCTGCAGCCTGCTCGCCTCCCTGTCTGCCTCTGATAACTGGCTCTGTAGCTGGCAACAGCAATGGTCCAGCTGCCCCTTTTCCTCCTGGAGCTGCTGTAGAGTCGACACTGTGCACGCCAGCTCTTCCTGCAGCTGTCGTTGCGCCTCCTCGATTTCCCTGGTCCACGTTTGAGTTTTATTCAGGCTCTCCACCTGCTGCTCCGCCCTGCTCAGTTTGTCCTGAAGGTCCTGCGAGTGTCGCTCCGCCTGAGCCAAGATGGCAGCCAAGCTCCTCCGTTCTCTCTCCTGGCTCGCCTGAAGGAGCATGAGGTGCTTCTGCAGCCGAGCCTCCTTCTCAGCCTGAGCCTCCTCGTAGGTTCGTAACTGAGCCGACATCTCTTGAAGATGCTTCCGCAGCTGTTCGGCCTCTTGCTGGAGATGTTGTTGGCCCTCTAACTCCTGCTGCAGCTGGTTTAAATGGGACTCAGTCTCCTTCCTCTTCTCCTCGCTGATGCTCAGCTGGGACTTCAGAGAGGCCGCAGAGCGCTCCCACTCCAGCTGCTGCTCCTGGAACTTCTGCCGATCTTGCTCAAGTTGGATTTGTGCGAGCGCTGTAGCATCGCCTGTGACCAGCAGCTGGGCTTGCTGAGCTAACAGATCTACTCTCTGCCGTAGTTCAGCCTCTCGAGCCTCCTCCTGACTCCTCTTTAGGATCTCCAGCTCCATACGGAGGTTGTGGTTTATCTTCTGCAGTCGCTGAAATGCCAGAGCGTGCTCAGAAGAGGAACTGGTGTTGTTCTGCAGGACAAAGAGCCATTGTTAGGAAAACTTTCTGCTGGTTTTTGCAAGTAACCGACAAATCTGGCTGATCCATTGAAGCCAAATATTTCCGCACAAGATGAACATTAAATCTTGTTGAGAAACTATATCTGGTCATTATGAAAGAAAAATTGGACCCGTGATGTTCACAATAAAGTTATGTGGTGCTAAAAAGCTTCTTTACATTTCTTGGTAAATACAGGTACTAATCGGAAAATTAGAATATGCTAGAAAAGTTGTTTTATGCAGGCAATTCAACATAAAATGTAAAATCAATCAATTTTATGTACCAAGTACAGATCCAAGAGTTTACTTTGAGAGGCCTCACATTTTTGTATTTAAAATCCATTTTTTATTGATTTGAAGCAATATTCTGATTTTGTGATTTTTTAATTTGATGTTTTCTAAATCTGCATATCCTTATCAGAAAATCTAAACAAATAAAAGCTGAAATATATTGATTTGCATATAGACATATAGAAAAATATTATGCGAAACAATATATTTCAGCTTTTATTTGTTTAGATTTTGCTGATTAGGATTTGCAGCTTCAGAAAACCCCAAATTAAAAAACTCAGAAAATTAGAATATTGCTTGAAATCAATAGTAAATTGATATTAAATACAAAAATGTCAGGCCTCTGAAAGTAAACTCTTCCAGCTTTACTTAGTACATACAATGTATTGGTTTCACCTTATACTGTATGTTGAACTGCCTGAATAAAACAACTTTTTCAGCATAGTTTAATTTTCCGACAAAACTTGTAAAATCTAACAGCTAATTGTGAGTCTGAGTATATCTTATACCTGTGGGAAAAATAGCTTTCTTGAATGAATCTCTCTCTCCTGTTGTAGCTCATCCTGTAGATTCCTGTTTAATTGCTGGACTCGAGACAACTCCCTCTGAGTTTGTTCCAGCTGTGGAGACATTTTAACACAGAGGTGCTTTTCTTTATTCAAGTGGAGGCACTTTAACCAAACAACACATCTTTGCATATCATTCTTACAAGACTGTTTCATTTGTTTCCTGTTTGAGGCACCTGAACAATTTTGTATACGACAAAGCATATGGTGAGTGTGATACCAATCTCACCTCTTTGACAAGTTGCCCAGTCTGCAGCTCAGATGGGAGAGCTTCCTTGTCTTCACTGGACGTGTTAACTGGTACCGACTGTTCTTCTTTCTGGGATGTGGTTTCAATCTGTTGCAAACTCTGCTCTCTTTCACTCTTTCTGATTGAATGTTCCTCAAAATCCTCATCATTTGAAAGCTCCAACTTGGAAGCAGAGCTGCCACATGGGGATCCTTTAGCACACGATGATGACTCTATCAAAGAACCACACAACAGACATTGTGGGATGTGGTTGCAAACCAGTCATGAAAACCATAAAACCATTGAAAAACAAATCAGGAAAGTCAGTAATTATAGAATTCACTTATTTTCCAAGTGTAAATGTTTATCATAAGTTGTAATGCTTAAATGCAAATAGAGAACTGCATCAATGTTAATTTGTTTGACAACACACCAGTTTGAGCAATTCCAACAGGAAGCTGGCTCTGATGAACACCTTCACCTCCCTCTACCTGGAGCAGAGGACTGGCAGGTGATGGGGAAGGTGAAACAGCAGGTGAAACTCTCTCTGGCTGCTGTATGGCTGTCTTTTCAGGCTGCTGTTGCTGTGAACCGTCTTTACCTGTACGGGGCTCTTCCAGTTTTTCTTTCTGCCCTGAAAGAGAGCTGTGAAGAATATCGAAACTTCTTAACACAAAAGGTTTATTATTGAGTTAAATTTCCTAACAAGCATGAGATGGTGCGTAAGGATTAGGCTTAATCGCTTAATCGCATTATTTAGTAATTTCTAATGAAATTTGAGAATAAAGGAATATCTTCTGTCCAAATACTGAACAGCAATAACTCAGTACTTCAAAAAATAATGTACGGTTTACCTTGTGGTGTCATGGGTGAGACAGGGACGCACGTTTTTCAACACTGCATGGACCCAGTTGTGTTTCATCCCCGAGGTCATTGCACACAGTGTGTACACCCCATCTCTTCTCTGTGGAAACAAAAATGAGTTTCACTGCAACACTTCTAAAAGGTCACATTCCCAGAATCTTGTCAAAGTTAATCTAAACTGTTTAATTATATGTATCTTTGCAGACTATTTTTAACAAACTACATTTTTTTACATAGCCGTGACTATAAACTCTATTCGTTTGGCATCAGCTACAATTCATTTTCTTTTCTTTGTAACTATGCATAAATGCAACATCCCTGGAAACTGATAAGAGACTGGATAGAGATGACCAAAGGGGTCTTCTGGGTTCATACTTGGTGAAAAGGTCACTGATGTATTTTGGCCCCAAACCATTCAGAGCTTTATAGATTAGCAACATAACTTTAAAGTCTGTCCTCTGATGGACAGGCAGCCATTGTAAAGACCTCAGAAATGGACTGCTGTGCTCCACTTTCTTGGTTAGAGAGGACCTGAGCAACAGAATTCTGATTAAGCTGCAGTCGTCTAATTGAAATTTTTGGAAGACCTGCAAAAACGGTGTAAAAACAGTAAAGCCAAATAAAGATTAAAGTGTGGACCAGTTTTTCCACGTCCCGCTGAAACATTAGATCTGACTTTTTGATTCCCTCAATGTGTTTTTCAAAATTTAGGTCTGAGTACATCAGTACACCCAGATTGCTGGTCTGGTTGGTGGTTTTTAGATGTATAGACTGTAGCTCAGTGGTGACCTTTAAAAGCTTCCCTTTGGCTCCAATAACAATCACTCGGTTTTGTTTTTGTTCATCTTTCTTGTTCATCTGAAAAAAATTCTGGCTCATCCGGTCATTAACCTCCTTAATATATCTACCAAGAGCCTGTACTGGGCCTCAGTCATCTGATGACGTCTTAAATCTGTGTTTTGTCTGCATAGCTATGGTAACATGTTTTTGTTCTCTATGGCCTCTGTCAGTGGGAACATGTAGCTGTTAAACAAAAGAGGCCCCAGGATGGAACCTTGGGGAACTCCACATGTACTTTCTTGTCTGCTCAGATGTAAGGTTACCTACTGACACAAAGAAATTCCTGTTCTCAAAGTAGTTTATGTTTTGAACCAGTTTATTCATTCTGTGCCCACTTTGAGATTTGACATCGAATTAATGTAAAGTGCTTTACAATTTAAATCTATTAGTATTATTGTTTGGTATAGTCAGTGGCAAAGCGTTATGTGATCGTTTCCAAAAAGTTAATTCCCATATACTGTCTACTGTTTCATGGATTTCCTGAATTCAGGAAGGCAAATCAAAAAACGTTTATAAAAAATGTGGTTTTATTTTTATTTTCAGGTCTGTGAATTGAATCTAGCCATGAAACAGTTTTTAAATTCTATGAATGTTTTTTGTTGTAATGAATAAAATTATGACATGCAATGTGCAGTAAATCTTGGTGCATTTTGGATGCTGTTTTTACTTTGTTTTATTTAGTGAAACTGCCATTTTCATGTAATCTGATAACAATGTGATGACATATTGTAATATCCACATTTTGTAGTAGCCCGATAAACAGAATTCAATACAGACTGTTTATCTGTACAACATAAACTATACCCATGCAATAAATGGGAGGGTGCACATAGTAATAAGTATTTCTTAGCATCTATTACCTGCTGCACCAGTATGGTAAATCTGTCCAAGAAAACTGTAATATATTCATAAATAAATGTAGCAATACCTGTTTCTTTTCTTTGTTGTTGTCATGATGACATACAGTGGTGGAAGCCAAAGAAGAGGTAGCCGTCTGTGGCTGAATGGAGCTGTTGCAAGATATTGATAAAAGCAGACACTTTTAAAAAGCAGATCGATATTTTTCATGCACACAGCAGGAATTATATTTTACCACAAAAGGCACCAAAACAGAAATTAAGATAAGGTAAAAAAAAATAAAAAATAGTAGAAACTTTAAGAACTAACCTGATTTGTTCCACAGAGGACGATAGTCGGCCAGAATCCACAGTTTTCTTCCCAGTGTTTTGGCCCTTTTTTACTTGAGACCTTCCAGAAGTATGATCCGACTCTTTTGTAAAGTCAGCAGCAAAAAAAGAAGAAAATCATCTCAGGAGGTTAACAATAACAACATACTGTTAACATACTCTTATAAATTAAACTTTTATTGAGGTACAAATGATCAAAGCTTATGTTACAAAACAATAAAAAGCCAACACATCTGCAAATGAACATGATTAAACTGCGCACGAGAAGAATTACCAGTGGATCTTTGGTCAAGTCTGCTGAGAGAGCGGCTGCTTCTCATGAATGGAGTAGCAGAGAGCGTAGTGGCTTGTAGGGACGTAAAGCTTCGGCTGCTACGCAGGTGTAGAGTCGGTCTGGCTGGGCGGGATGCTTGTCGATTAACCTGGTGGCCAGCGCCACCTTGGTGGCTCAGGCTGCTCTTAATGCCACCAAATTTACTGCCAGTTGCTGTTGAGTCACCTCCTTTGCTGCTGAGGCTGCTGCTTCTTCCAGAGCTCACTCTGGTTTTAGCTGCACCGCTGCCAGTCTGCTTATCTCCATCGCAGGCAGGAACTGTTAATGCTTCCTTTGAAACATGGACGAGACAGCAGAAGCTTACTGAGTGTCTAAGAAAATAATATATTCCCCAGAGGATTAGGTTTTGCACCTTATTAGTTTTGATGACTGTTTTCCAGTCACAAAAGGCACACCTCGTGCTCACCTCCAACCCAACCTGAGCTCGTTGACACATGCAATCCAATCACCCCTGGAGAGAGCCTTTTAATCCTGACAAGAACTCTTAATTTGCTTAAGTGCCATCTGACAGACACTGTGACCACAGATAGATACAAACACACACTTTAAACTTAATCACACTTGAGCACTGAGAGCCATCAGACATAGGCAGCCTATTCCAGTCTGAGAAGAGGCAACCAACTGCAGAGGTAATGAATCTGTGGCCGGACCACATGACAGCGAAATCAATTGAAGGAGCCTAAAGAGTCCTGACGTAGCTGTTTGTGCAGATTGTAACTGCACCGAGTTTGATCTTTGGCCATTCATTTCTATGTAAATCTAATAAATGTGCTGCAGAAGGAAGTTGTTAAACCAGTAAACATCTACAGCATTGATACCAACAGTAACCCTCAAAACCATATAGGAACTGAACATATAAGGATGTTCTTTGAGGGACCAGACAAAACTCAAAATTGTTAAAACAAAACTGTCTCAGTTGTCTAATGTGAGCATTATCTATCATTTTAACACTTGTTAAATTCACTGTGATGAAATTTGATCTTTGTGTGCATTTGATCAGCATGTGTGTTTTAGCATCTTAGCAGCGATACTGGCATACAAGGAAATGCATTTGCATGTCTGTAGTTTTTACTTAACCAACAAGATATTGATAATTGCATAAAATGAAAAATATGACATTAATTCAATTATTGTCTTCAGTGTGTTCAGATCAGAGTAATAAAATGGTCTGACAAATTTCTAAACAGATTGCCATCCATCACAAGCAGCTTAAATCACAGTGCTTGCACTTACCTTCCCCCCATTTTTCTGTGTAGGTACGTTTGTCCTTTTGTTGACCACCGTCTCGTGCCACTTGCTGTAAATAAGACAGCGTTACATTAGTCATCTAGAAAACCTTAACTTTCACCACACACTGTTGTAGCATGATTTTGAATTTGAATACAGTTTGATTTAAACACCATTTCAGTCCAAATTATTTCGTGCTTCCTTGTGGTTTGCATTGATATTAATGATACCATGATACCAACTGCATTTATATTTCTAAATGAGCTAGTTAACAGTCTGTAAGTGTTTTAAAAAATACTTGAGAGCCAGTGTTGATGTGGGTCAAATTCATTCACTAAGTAACTACACTAAGATAAATAAATGGGTTTTATCCTTAAGGAAAGAATAATTATTGACTTACCTTTGTTTCCTGGACATTTCAGTTTTATAGTTATAGCAAGTCTATTGACATAAAAGTAAAATCATCCAGCAGATATCGTTATCCAATTGCAAAAACAACCAGCCGTCTGGCAAAAACCAGAGTGAGCAATTCAGAATCAGTTGTACACAACATGTTTAAAAAAACACACACACCCACAGATTCACCCTTACATAATCCCATACAGTTTGGCAAACTCTATTAGAGTTTTGTAGGATTAGGCCAACAGCTTAACTGGATTACCACACAGTAATTTTTGTGAACCTGACGTACCGAGCCACGTTCCTAACTTATTTATTTGATATCCACAGCATTCACATTTTAACAGCTGAAATTACAAAAGTAGTGGAGCAAAGCAAATAAATTAGCTGCTGAGAGTGTAACTGTGTCTGAAGAGTCACAGCCGCGCTACTGTCACTGTAAATCTGTGAGCTCTGACCTGATCTGATTTGACCGTTTCCAAGCCACTACACTTACTTGGACGTCTCCATTTTAAACACTTATGAGGAGTTTTTAAGAGATAGTGACCTATTTTAATATCATAATATATGAGAACTGTCGTATGTGAACTGTAAAATGAGGAAACCAGCTGTCTGTACCTAGATTATTGCACTCACGGTTTATGACACAAAAATGATGAAATACAATAATAAGCTTTATGCTGACGATCTGGTGGTACTGTCTCCCTCTAGTGCTGGACTGCAGC
>JAVQJG010045567.1:0-20436 GCA_036024015.1 Craterocephalus amniculus
AAACCTCTATTTACACACATACAGCTGTAAATGCGCTCGAGTGGCAGTGAGACTTTTTTCACACGTCTGGGAGCTAAAAAGATTTGTGCGTAGATGGTGCGTTTAAGTGCTCTGGAAAGCTGGGTCATCTGGATTTTCATCTGATTTTCTTGAGTTATTTTAAAATGGGAAAGATGCTTTCTGTAAAAGAACAGTTCAAACTTCATTTTATTTGTTAAGTATATTTAGGTCCTTGAAGGGGTTGAGTGATTGTGTGGCTGACTGGTTAACGCACGTAACTCCCTTCTTGTCAGTAGGTGTTCAAATCCCTAATAAGATGTTATTTGTTTTGTTTATTGCTGCCATATGTTTGTATTGAACACAGACAAGCTAGATCTACATTTTAAAATTTTTTTATTTAATACACACAGCATGGATCACATGGTGTAGTTGCCAGTCAGTGCAGAAGTGCGCCAGGGAAAAGGAGGGTCTGACAAAACTTTCACACTTTAGACAGAGTTATTTACATGAGAATTTTCCTCACAGAGACAATCAGGGGCCTGTTAGAAAGATCTTCAGCTGTAGTCTTACTGGCAGGAAACAGCGAGTTATAAACTTTAACTACAGACCAGTGATGACGCCGGAGAGACAGGCTGGAATTTGGAGACGCACATGCCCATCATGCACAGAGCCAGCTTGTGGTCCGCTGTTACTCAGAATGAGTCGTGCATTGAAGCCTCGCCATCATGTTGGTTACCTGCATTTACTGACTGACATGATCCCATACGGCTGTCATGGTTAGAGTGACGGTCAGCGGACACAACAGGCTACTGATCGGTCTGCCAGATCCCTCTGGAATGTCCCTGCTGTCAGGAACCACAGCGTGGTTTGCGTGCACGGAGTGCCTGGCTCTTGCATGTGTTGCGCTCTGAGCCCGGCCTCATGCCCACTCACGGGAAATGTCCTTGGGAACCTAAAGCTGCTGACGAGCCAGATATAATCACTGGCCAGTAAATTATCCTGCTTACTGCACATCGTATTGTTTGCTGGTTCTTCTAACACCGATAAAGCTGCCTGTTTTAAAGAGTACTTTTTCCGCACCCTTTTGCACTTTTATGCACAACGCAGATGCAGGTGTGTTGATTGTTCATCAGTGTTGATTGTTTGTGCATCTCAGAGGATGACAGCACTCAGTATGGGGACGTTTTGTTTTCACATTTATGTATTAAAAACCGTTTCCCAGTGTCGCCACTTAGTGCCGCCAAAGCACCAGTGAGTGTAGATTTGTTCGTACACCAGCTATGAAGTTGATGTGAAGCACCGCACATTTTCATGATCACGTCAGTCCTGATACATCTCAACTTCACTGTGACAATGTTCGTACACGTTTTTGTGCGTACGAATGCTTTGTACATGAGGCCCCAGGTATTTTTCTTTCTGCCAACTTTGTTTCCCAGTTTGTCCATCTTGCTGGGAGAAAACCACATGAGAATAAACTACAGTGTCTCTGCTGTGTTTGACTGGAGCTGAGTTTCTGGGAGGTGAACATACTGCTGCGTAAGTAATTGCATCTCCAGTCTGGAAGGCACAAAATCACAGATTAAGAATCATGTTAGCTAAAATGTCAAACAATGTTCATCATGAAGCATTTGACGTGAAGGTGAGGATGTAAAACTGTTACTGTAAATTTTAAAAAAATTAAAAGCATCTTTACTCGATTTCCATCACAGCTGGATCCAAGCGATACTGAAAACAAAGTGGGATCTCTGGTTAGACCAACTGGAACATAGCACATGGTACATGATATTTAGAGATATATTAAGTATAAGGTACAGCTTAACATACTTTCAGGGACTTTATTGGTCTTGCAAAGTTTCCATACAAGCAGAATGGTCACCACCCCAAGGATGATATTTGACACTATCAGACCATTTAGAGTAGGGCTCAGATCAGCTGATCTGGTGAACGCAGTTTCACCTTAAAACAGAATAAACCGTCGGTATTTAGTTAGAAAACAAACCTCTGTAACTCGGTTCCTTTAAAATCATTGTCGATGCTGACTTTTAAACTGTAGATTTCAAACTGGAGGATATGACTCCTGAAGAAGCATCCAAGGTTTCATATTCACAGTTAGCCATTTTTCAGGCACTTTAATCCAAAGCTACTAAGGCAGGAACCAACATCCATGCTTCAGAGCAGTGAGAAACCTTCAGTGATACTAAGTTAAATGACAGGATGGAAGTACAGCCGGTACAGCTGTTCAAAGAGGCACAGACATGTACATATGTGTTAGCAGAGGAGCTGTCAGAAGTCTTATCTGTGAGTTCGGGTAAGCAATACCACCTCCCCTATATTGAATAATGATATTGGGTGTTCCACTTGGCTTTGCCGTAGGCCCTTTTTTATTTACTCTTTGTATAAATGATTTGCCAGATGCTTCTCCATCAGTGATGTGGTGGTTAGCACCATTGCCTCGTGGATAACAAAAGAACGGTTGCCTCAAGTGCCTCTCAAACACCAACACATACTCCATACATACTCCAATAAAGGCCATAAGACTTTATTTGTATTTAGATACCAGTATGCTGTGCTTTACTGTATTTATTTATTGTGTATCTAACTCTGGGCTGAGTGCAGTGCAGGTAAACAAAGACCAACGTCGTCAAAGTTGAAGCGGCCCATGCACGTACACAACATTGGTGTCACTTACACTTGTAGCTGGAGGGGGCAGACATCTGGAATAAAGCTAGAACTTGCACTATGCTCCTTTAATAGCTGCAGCACACTCAGGGGTCAAATGTAATATATTGCTGGTCAATAATTCAGTCTTTTAAGGGGAAATTACTCTGCAGAGTGGCTGTTAAATCAGGCCATACAATTTATTGCTAAGAAATTTACCGTAATCAATGAACATCAGGTGAAATGGTACTTTAATAAATTAACCCGTAAATGCTATAGATTAGACTTTATATTTTAAAAATAAAGAAGCATTAACATTAAATGGTTATGTAAATGGTCTTTTCATAAAAAATATCAGTGGATCAGCGATACATAAAATTAACTTACTGTGGATATGAACCCTGGTCCCGTTCCCGAGCAGAATCCGTCCACAGGAAGTCACAATGCAGTAGAAGGTTCCAGCATCTTCGGGGCCAAGGTTCCTCAGGTTGTAGATGCAGGCAGTCTCTCCGCTCTCAGTCCTCCTGCAAAAGCTGTTATTCCCAGGAGAGGGAATGATGTGTGGGGCAGACTGATGAGAGGTTTTCAGCAACTGGACCTCAGTGTGTTCTGCTGGGCAGGGACCAGATGGGACAGAACAGCTGAGACTCACAGAGTCTCCTGCCTGGACTGGTTCAGACTCTGGCTGCTGGAACACAGAGTCGCTGCTCATCCCTTGTAAAAAGAAAACAAATTAACCGCGATGATAGGAAATGATGGCAGAAAAAAATACAGAGTAAAGGTACCTTTTATCATGAGGAAAGTTCCAGATCCAAACTTGACCTTGTAAAGACTCATCTCTCCGCAGTAGTAGGTGCCAGCATCCTCCCAGGTGGTGGAGGACAGGGTCATGGCCAGGCTGCTTACTGACAGACGCAGAGGCAGCTGGTTGTACGTGGTCATGTTGTAGAGCGTGTCCACCGACGCCAGAAGCTGCAGACTCTTTGCCATGGTCAGCTTGTACCAAACCATCACTCTGGAAGCAGGGTTTACTCCACAGCTGACTGTAACCGGGTCTCCCAGGTTCACCGCCCGTACAAAGGTATGCTGAGCTTCACCTGCTGGAAAAGCCAACTTACGAAGGTCTTTCATGTGAGTGACACCACATGAGAAAGTTGTTTCTTACCACAGAGCAGAGCAGAGAGAAGCCAAGAAGCAGCGTCCTCATCTTCTCTGACTGTTGCTCCATCCTTTCCTCAGCACATGTGGCTGACTGACGTGTCAGTAGCAGCAGACTAGGTGATGGGAATGCATGTCAGCTCTCTTGACTGGCTGCTCAGAAGCTGAAACAGGATTTAGCAGGTTAGGCCACACCCTTGCAGCTACTGCAACATGTTGTAGGAGTTTAACTCTGACACTGTTGGTCAATGTGGTCCAATCAAAGAACAAGACCTACAGGATGATCCTCCCCACCCACCCCTCATCTATGCCGCAGGAGAGAGAAGTAGACCCTGTTTTACTTACATTGAAGGTACAGTCTGTACAACTGTGGACATGGAGGAGACACCATGGTATGGATCTCCCTCAAAGAGCATATTTTTCCATCTGCAAAAGGATCTCAGGCCTGGAGTCTCACAAACAATTTAGGAGCGACTCTGAAACTAACAAATCATTCATCAGAATTACTCATGGTTTGGTAACTTCCAGCTAACCCTTACTCCTTCAGGATCAACTACCTTTGGTATTTACGATGGCGTGAACAGAGAGAGGCTTCCAACAAAGTCTTCTTCTTCCCCTACCTTTGAAGTAAACCCACCAACCTTCTGTCCCCACAGGAAATGACAGTGACGAATAACAGAACTTTCTGAGCTTTGAACAAACACTCCACCAACATTTCTGTTTTAAAACTTGTTAAAGAGTTTGGTACTTCTATCAGAATTAGATATTTCTCATTTCCTGGATCCGACCTTATTTGATATGACTCATGAAGTCTCAAAAAAGGTGGGTTTAGACAATTAGATGATTATTTTCCTCAGTTTAGGGGTGTGAAACATACGTCCCGGGGGCTAAAAAAAACCAGCCTGCCAAAGGGTCCAATTTGGCCCGTGGGATGAATTAGGTCAAGGTTACTTCAATCAAAATGTGAAATACTGGATTTTTTTTAGGTCCAGATACCTGTCATTAAATGACTGTGATGGTTTTAGATCCATTGTGATATGTTAGTTACAAAACTTGTGTGATTAAGCAAAAATATAAGTAAATAAATAAATATAAAAAGAAAAATGTAATACAAAATAATATTAACTGCTTTTATCTCAAGTAAATTGTATGAATAAAACATGTAAAATTTAAATGATAATAAAATTTACTGTTTGATAATACATATTTGCTTAAAGATTAACAAATAATTTTATTTTACAATCAATGCAAAATATATTAATTACAAAAAGTATTAAAATGATTTGAATTGTAAATGTGTAACTGTGGCAAAATATTACTTAAATTGCATTTTTTGAAGTAAATTCGGATGGTTCATTGTGTTTTCTAAAAGTTTCGACATTTAAACAGGCTGATTTGTACTTCCTTACACTAAAACAAAGGGAATAATGTGAGGTTTTCATTGTTTAGAGATGATTATGCTGTCTATTTACTGGTCCGGCCCTCTTCAGATCAAACTGCACCTTACGTGGCCCCTGAACTAAATCAGTTTGACACCCCTGGTTTACAGGACTTCTCCAGATAAGGCATGGAGAAGATGTTTATCTGCTAACAAGGAAAAGACAATGCTTCACTTTAATCTGCATTTGTATTCATGCATTTGTTTTATTTGACAAAATAGTATGTAAAAATGTTTGTCAATGCTGTTTGTGTTTAGAAAGTAGATAGCTCGAATTAAGTTTACATGTAAGAGCCTGATTGGCTAAACACAGTCAACCACACCCCACATGGGCGCATCCCACGAGCTCCAAACATACACAGTCCCATCACACACAGGGATGCATCCTTAGAGAGACATGAAGAGACCCAGAGAGAGACAAATAGTGACAGAGTGAATACAGCACAATGTAAGAACAGAAGGCTACAAGGCTACAACACAATGGACACATCTAAGTAGAACAGAAAAAGATGCAGAGAAGAGACCTGACTAAGAGGATGGTTAGGCACCGAACCCAGATGAATAGAGAATCCATCTCCTTCCATATTTTTATCTTATTTTGTTAAGTAAGTTTTAACCTCCGCCCTTCCTGTTTATTGATTTTTGCAACAAGTTCCACACCTGTTCTTCATGACAGCAGCCCCAGTTTGTAAAGAGTTTACTATTTTTGAAAATCCAAATTAACCCACAAGAGTTCTTCTTTTCCATTTTCCCTTCAAAGGGAAGACATTTTTGATAGTTAAATCACTCCAGTGATTAATCCACCGCTTTCTGACACCAGGAGGAAGGCCAGCCCAAGAGAGTACTATATAAAGGAGCCTGCAGATCCCATCCTGAGGTTGGACAAACCGCAAGCGTAAAGGACAAGCATCCAGGATCTGGGAGCATCGGAAAGACTCATCCACTTGATCCACTCATCTCACTTCCTTTAGTTTCCGGAGCAGTCCAACAGACCCGGGCGTGAAACATCAGATCAGCTGACAGGATCGATCTCCTCTCATCAGGTGCTATGAAACATGATTGGTGTCATACAACAGTGGTGATAGTGAATTACGTCCTTCCTAAAGAATTAGTCCAGACCTACCTATTAAATTTACCCTCAAACAGTTTAACAGGAGTCATAAATCCTTTCTTTAATCTCTTGAACATTAATAATCGATTAGGGTGCTACTTGCACCCTTTTCAGATCTTGCTTGCAATGCATTGTGCTCTGTAGTGACCCATCCATGCTCAATACTTTTCAGATTGGATTGTATGAAATTCTGAGCGCACTACTTTCTCTCTGGACATTCAAGACACACCTATGATGTCATGACCACTACTGAGCAGTTTATATGGAATACAACTAATAACTCTCAAAGGTCTCACACCTAACATGGAGAATTTAGTGAGAAACATTACTGGAAGTGCAGAGGCAGCGAGGCTTTTATGGTATAAAGAGTGGCACCAAATGGGTGCTTCCTTGAATGACGTGTTAGTAAAGTAGCTGCTCCAGTTTTCCACTGGGATTCATCCAGGCTCAGGACTGATCACGTCCTCATGAATCAGAACATTATCAGTTCGGTTATACGGTAAAGTTGTTAGGCTGCCTGTAAACAACCTGATGACGGTAACGTCAAAGTAAAGAAACTGTCTGACAGGAAGACGATGTTTCAGAGGAGCAGCTTTATTGGAAAGTGACATCTTATATGAATAGATCTTGATTAAATGGTAATATGTCCATTTTACAGAAGGTTTTATCAGCGGTAGGATGATGTTTACATTTACAGCTTCACACTGGAATACACACATGTGCTGTAGGTGTCATGTTTCTGTCCTCTGGCCTTGTAATCCCTTACAACAGCGTAGTGGAGCTCCTCTCCATCTCCGCTGAACTGGTGACAAAACAGGAATCAATGTTGTTTTATGAGGTAAATACCCAGATATGACGGAGAAAAAAAAAGAAATTAATTTCTACATTTAAGGAACCGCAACAGAAAATGGCAGGAAGGCAAGAGTGAAGCTGTATGTCTGATGTATGTATAATGTGTGCCCAGGACACGATTCGCACCTGTTTGCTTGGAGAGGTCTCTGAAAAACGGAATGACAATTCATGTCAATGAAGAGTTCAAACTCTGAGTACCTGATGTTTATTCTCAGGAGGGGCAGGTACCTGAATGCAGGCAGTGTCCTTTGCTCAGTCTGTACATGAAGAAAGCCAATAAAACAGCCAGGATGGTGGACACCGCCAAAGCTGCAGTCAGCACATACACCGAGACCAGAGACTCAGACTCATCTGTGGAAGGAAAAGCACCAGAACTTGCTTTTTGTTTCAGCCCTAATTGGTGGAAAACTGCAAAATTGTACGTCTAGGACCAGTTAACCTGCAACCAGTTACTAATGAGTAAAGTGATTTGAAAATGAAACATGGAACAAATATCAACAAGTTTAAACAGCATGATAATGTTGCTCACACGTTTTAAGTGACAAAATGTTTACCTAAAACGGTGCTTTACAGCCTCGTCACAGTAGCTGCATTTCCATTACCCCTGAATTATACGATATCTAAATATTGCCATAACATTATGATAATTGGAAACCTGTGATAGAAAAATTTTCGCATTTATAGTCAGACATGTAAATGCAAAGTTGCAAGTTTGTAAAGGGCATCAGTCTCTCTCTTCTTGGTAAGATCCACCTTTCCGAGGAGCTCATTAAACGTAATGTGAAAAACTGTAATAGGAATGCAGCATAAATATACGATGTGGTCGCTGCCCAGCAGTGACCTGAGTAAAATAAGTGGACGAACCTTAGAAACACATGACCCAGAGGTTTCTGAAGATGAAAAGAAGTTAAATGGGAGGTTCCCACCATCACCATCTTTGAACCTCATGACTTCCGCAAAACCCAGAAATGGCCGATGAAGAGGCTCTGAGAGGGGGGTTGTGAGTGTGGGAAGGATGATTGTAACCCATCAAACTCTGAGCTACAATCTAACAAAGCTTGATGGTGTATGTGGTAAACAACTTTATTTAACTTTATTTTTTTAACACAATCTGATTCTGATCTTATGCCCCCTGATGGACAGTATAGTTCCTGAAACAAATATCAAATAACAATGTTAGCTGTTAGCATGGTAGCATGGAGGGCATGTTTGCAATTTATCAATATGGTAACAAAATTATGTATCATTCTATACCTCATCACCTTTCAGAACACTGTAACCTCGTTGATGTGTTCACAATTATGACCTCCCACGGCTTCCGTAGTGTTAATAACACGCTACCACTAAGTAAGTAAGTAAATGGTGAGACGCTAGAGAACACCGCTTGTTAGTTTTGCATTCAATAAGCACATTGCGGGATGTGAGTAGTTATTACCCACTGGGACTTTAAATTTGATATCTCCCAAATTAGTCATTAATGCATTTATCATCATCTCTGCACAGGACGCTTTCAACATGCGAGAGATGGCTAGGGATGGGAATAGGGAACCAGTTGTTGTAGAGTACCGGCTCCAGATAGTTAGATTCCCTGGAATCGTTGATCTGTCCACCTAAAAGATCCCACTAACTGTTCCGCTAACATCTGAAACATTTGCAGGATGACATCACTTACACAGCATTGTCCATGTCTTGGCTCATTACACTTCCTACAGGGTGAAGCGGTCTTAAATGGAGCTTTATTTCACCAAAAAGGACAATAACAGGGTAAGTTGAAACATGTCAAACGCTTTCATCAGCTCAAAGAGGGAAATACTTCCAACATGCTGAAACATAAAATTTACACAATATGCAAAACAATTAATTTACACAAGGGATATTCCCAATAAGCTGTCCATCATCAGAACCATCTAACACAAAGCAGACTCTACGAAGTCCACTATGATATAATGGTATAATGGACACGTCCGAAGACATTAGCATGCTCATATCATGGTCCCTCCCAAAGGAAATAAATATTTAATTATTTATTGATTTTGTTTTTAATCAAAACAAGCAGCTGAGGGACTATTTAATGTTACTCATTGTTACACAATGCCATGGTAACCGTCTCGGCTTTAATATTGTTGGAAGAAATCAGTCTTGACAGTGAAATGTGATGGAGATGCTGGCACGTTCATGTCAATGCAGAATGTTGGTGCATCCCTGGAATTAAAGTCCCGACTGGAAACAAAATCATTTGTACAATATACAAGAGCTAAATGAGAATCGTTAAAGAACCAAATTGCTCAGTGATATCGATAATGGAACCGGGGTGCTTCAAAACCAAAATTTTGAAACACATTCACAGGTTAACACAATTGTGACCGTTATGCGACTATTTTCACCCCAGAGACTCCAACCCCTCCACCGCCTGAATTTGTTTACAATTATAAAAAAAACTAAATAGATACAGGAAAAAAAATATGAGAAAAGATAACAAAGAAAAAGACTGTAGTAATTTAAAATATAATTAAACTGATTGACAGTGAATAAATAAAGATTAATAACATATAACAATTAGATACTAGGAGCAAAGAAGGAAATAAAGCTTATTCATTTGATATTAGTAAATGAAATAAACAAGAGCTAGGAGTGGTTTGCATGAAGAGGTTTAGTCTTTTAAGTTCAACCCAAGAAAGAATTGGAAGAAAATAAAAAAAATTTCTATCTGAGGTCTTTTTAGTCCCTAAAACCACTGAAGATCATCTATGTGTATTTACTATTTATTACTGTTATTTGTGCATCGTAGTCTTGTTCTATGGGGAAAATTTAGATTAAAATAATGGAAAAGATCTCAACTGTGTCAGATCTATAACATACGCCCCTGATGTGTTAGGAAAGTGAAAAAATGTTTTTACTCAACAGCTTACAGTAAAAAGATCATTTTAAAATGTACTACGACAATAGACATAAATAGTTAAGTAATCCCACATGTATCCATCAGCATACAGGATTTTCTCCTGAATAAATGTCACAATAGAGAAATGTATTTAGTTACTTTTTCTTAAAACAAAGCTGATAAAAATGAATAACCTGGAAGTTTTTGTGATAAAAAATAAAGTTGTGTGGAAGTGAATTGAACCAAGACTCACCTTCAGAGTCTAGATTGGTCCTGTTTGCAGACAGAATGCGTCCACACGAGGCAACGGCGCAGTAGAATGTTCCAGCATCGGGCACTTTCATCGGCAGGTTGTACACACAGGTGTGTGTTTGTGTATCGCTTTTCTTCTCACACTCATCATTCCTGCCTCCGCTGGTGTAAATGAGTCCTGGACTTATTTCATTCATATTGCTGAACCAGTAAACAGCCTGGTCTCCATCACAGCTCCCAGTATGCACCGCACAGCTCAGGCTCTCAGAAACCTCTGGCCCCACGTTCTCAGACTCTGAGCGAAGGACCAGAGTCTGGATGCTCGAGCCTGAACCTCTCACACTGACGGTGATGCCTTCGCAAAATTGAAATTCATGTAAATCACTGAGAACGCAGTAGAACGTAGCTGAGTCTGACGCTCGCAGGTCGGAGATCCTGAGCGTCAGCTGTTTGTCTCCAGTTCCCCGAGAGAAGCGCGGGCTCTTAAATTCATCCGCAAACACGCTGTTATCAGTGTGCTTGTAGAAGGTGGACACCAGTTTGGGGCTCCTTCCCAGGGCTTGTTTGTACCAGTAAGCCATGACTTCCACACCACCCTGACAGAGGCAGTCCAGAGACACGCTCCCTCCAGCATGAGCAGAGGGATGAGCTGAGGAGGAGACCAGGAGAGAAGCTGTGATGTGCATGAAGATGCAACAAGCTGACTTCATGGTGAGGAGCTCGCCTGTGATCCCCACCAGCAGACATGTGAGTTACAGAGCTTCCATCACGCTGCACATGCTCTGATGATTGAGCTGCATCTGTCTGGTTGCTCCACTTCTCACACAGAGGACGGCGCTCCACCTACCAATCAGAGGGAAGTACCTCCCTCTCTACTTTTCCTCTCTGAGGGGAGGGTCACGGAAATCCAAAATACTGTGAAAGGTGATGAAAAGTGTCCTAAAGAGGAAGCTCAGCTTAAAGATGCAGCTTGAGCCGGTTCAGCTCGTTGGTGGCAGGAGACTTTCTGCAGCCTCTGTACGCAGCGTAAAACTGACTGGTTTGGAAAATAAACACTGACACTGAAGTCATTTTCAACTATAAAGTTTTTCAATTTAAAGGGACAGTCTGTAACTACTTTGGCTTTCAATGTGGCTTTATTTGCAAAAATCAAGTATTACTTTAATAAAAGCGTATTTTATCTTCATTTAATCCCAATCATATCCAAATAAAAAGGTTATCGTTATTTATTAATACGGTGCACGTTACTGTAGGCTGCCATGTGGCATCACCATATTTGAATAAATGAAACGGGACAAACTTGTTAGCCCTTCGATTTTTTGTGTGAATGTGTTGTTGGAGGGGGAAGAGAAACAAGCAGCTGACCACAGACCGTTCAACTTGCCTTTTTCCATGAAAGGGAGGAGCATCCCCAGAAGAGGGAAATATAATTACCAAGGAAAGAAAAAAGCATTAATAACCGAGAAAAAAAGTGTTTACATTGGTGTAGGTACAAGATGGAGATCATTCATGAGGGAAAGGGACGTGAAAGCTGAGGCAGAAGTTGCAGCTTTCTGCTGCAAATGATGGACATTTGCTCCCATCATTTACTGGCACTTTTAGATAAAATGGTAGAAACGTTAATCTTTTAGCCTAGTGCGATTGCTACGGTTACAGCACCGACAGATCTACTAACTCTGCTTTGACTGCCTTGACCAGCCCTACTTCGTCTTCTCTGATCCTGTCTGAGTCTACGGGTCATGAAACTGATTAAACCACCTTGTTTTGTCATTCTCTCGTTCATTCTAATGGTTGGTAATTAAAGCTACATTCATCTGGAAAAACATTTAATAGCGGATACATGTCCAATGTTTTCTTTTCTGTCTCTTTTAGTCACATGACACACACAGGAGTGAGTTCTGGATAAAATGAGCAATGATGTGAGTGCAGGATGAAATATATCTGGTGCATTCTTTGCTTGCTGGTCTGAAGTTGTTCTGCTGCCTTTGCCAAACCTGTGGGAAGATGCTGCTACTCCGGTCTACATGAGGGCGCTGTTCCTGAGCATGCTAACGGCTGCTTCCCTGGCACTGACCCAACAAGACCTTCCTCATCCTCATCAGGAGCTTTGGTGTCTTACATACAGGGGATTTTTGCACACCATCGTACACCTGAAGTTCACTACGGGCAGGTGATGTGTAAGATGAGTGGGACCTCTAGACTTAATGCTTAATAGGAATGAATTATTACAAAATCAGACATTTGAAACAGATCTGCAAAGTCTGTGAGGACTCCTATCCCAGATGTAAAAGTCTCAGACTATCTGTATCAGCTCCCTTATACACCGTTTTACATAAGTTAAAGGGACATTCTTTGTAACTTTTGACTTTTAGAAATATCAGCCGGTTGTGAGTAATAACGGATGATTTTTGGGGTCAGCATATTTTCTGACTCATGGCGGGGCCCTGAGGGTGCTGTCCGTCTTTTCAGGGGCCGATCCGTCTCTCGTGGATCATGTGACCTGCAGAGCTTTGCATTAGGCTCCCCCTCTAACACTCGGGCTCTGCTTTCTGCTACTTTGTCCTCGTCTTACATCAAAAGTTTGTCATGGCAGAACAAAGTAAGGAGGTGGAAACGGTGCTGAGGAGACCAGAAAGAGAAAGACTGTTTCAGTTTGATGGAAGTCACAGGTCAAGCCCCCCTAGTGGCCTAAAGTTACGTGGTATCCCTTTAACATTTGGAACCAGCAAAAGTTGCTGAAAGACCAACATGATGCTGCGTACGTGTGAGATGTGGAAGGCAGTGATGATCAGACACTACCCACCTGCAGGGAGGAGCACGATTCAGGCTCTTCTTCTATGTTCAGTCTTAAAAGGACTTTTTACCTCCATTGGGGTCCCAGTCCCACTGAGCTGACCCAAGGGGTGGAGCTTGACACCCTGCAATATGTTGAATGGTCCACTGAGTCATCAGTGTTGCTTCTCTGCTGTACAACCAATTGCCCCATGGGGGACAAATAAAGTGATTGATTGATTGATTGATTGATTTCCTGTGCAACTCTGCAGTATTAACAAAGTGGGAACAACACCACGTTGAATCATTGTGTAAAACCTTTTTGTTTTGCTACATGCTGAAAAGAAAAAAGACTGCGGTTTCTGCGTCCCATTCTTCTTTGTTATAATTCAAATTCATGACTGAACCATCCATGGCTATCGAGCTGTGCCCTGCCTACCATGTGGGGGTACAGTTAGCTGCACAGACCGGATCAAACTAGTGTGAGGCAGAGGAGGATGTTTTATTCTAAAAGCTTTTGTTTATTTTTAAAATCTTCACTTTATTGTGTTTTTTTTTCTGAGACCGGAGGTAAAACTGTTGTGTGCTGTTATGGTATAAATACATGAACTTTCAGTGGTGTCAGTTAACATACGATGGCATGTTGCAGTCTAATCTTCTGCTTCTACTGCTAACATTGCTGTTCAGTCTGCAGACATTTGGCTGATTTCAGGCAGCTGCTTTCATGAAATGGCGCTACTGTGGCCTGGAAGCCACAGGCCATCTTCCTGCACCTGAGCGAGGACTGAAGTTTCCACCAGCGGAAATATGCTGACTTTACTTCTCACCTTTGCCACCACACCACAGAAACAGAAGTCAAGATGCCGAGAAGTGGCTGAAAGTTCCATCCTCCACTTCTGTTCCTGTGTGTGAGAGGTCTCAAGAGAAAAGCTGAGTGTTGCATTGCACATACATTAACCCGTAAGGACTAAAGCTGAAGAGGCCTGATTTATTTATTTAAAATAAATCAGTTTATGTTTGTACTATGACATTTACAGCTGAGTTCTGTGCCATTTTACTTTAACAGCAATTGGTTAAATGGAGATAATTTGAAAACACACACTTATTGACTTGAGGACTCATAGTGTACAGTGTGTGCTGTGTTAGTGACATAACGGGTCACACCACTTCCTTCCTTTAACCCTTTCAGCCTTTTTTTTTCTTTTCGCATCGACTTTAAAACTAAATAACCATAATGAAATGAAGGCATCACAGGGTCTGTATGCTTTTGGAGTCTCAGTGAGAAATACTTTGTGAGACTTGTTCCGATGTGTAAATATCCATGAATGTGTTGCAGGTGAAGGATGAATAAAAGGCAGGTAGCACACATGAAGAAGTTTCCGGTTTGCCTTAAAACAGCTTGAAAACAAACATTTCAGGATGAAGGTCCTGCTGGAGTGATGCAGCTAAGTCTTAATCTCAGTAAGTGGACGTTATGTGTGCCAAGACCAACTCTGACAAGTGAAACAGAACAAATCTTTTGAGGCTTTACTTCATTATCTGGTTTCCACATCCTCCAATAAGAGGACCTCCGGTTTCACAAGGTTAAGGCAGGATTTTTTTTAACCAGTCGTTAGATCCTCGATCTTACTGGTCAACCAGAGTAACGGGGTGTAAAAAAAAGAGAATAAAAAGGCAAAATGCATTACTTTTTCTTTTGGTTATCTCAACTATATATAACATGTAAGTTCATATATAGTACTGCAGAGCTTCCGGCAGGTGAAGCTGAATCTTCTCAGTCTGACCAGATAAAAGTTAAAGCATGATGGCTGAAGGGGTTCCACAGGGATCCTGCTCCAGATGTGGCTTGTGTTGTTTGATGGCTGGACGGAGCAGAGGGCCTTATATCTGGGCTTCTCCTCAGTGTACATCCTTGTTCTTTCTGCTGCATGTTGGCATGGCAACCACGCATCGGATCCCAGACCCACCCTAACTGAAGCAATCAGTGGACAGAGGACAGAAGAAACACATGAAAATATCCTAAGAAGAAACAACCTTCAAAAGGCCTGGAAAACTATTCCTGAAGATGTCTTCTCCAAATGACAGGAATACTTGTTTAACAGGGTTCAGACTGCAAAGCATGCTGAACGTCATCCGAAATACCAGGAGGCACCCAAATTCAGTTTTTGCTCCTGTCTCTGTACTACTGCCATACTACAATGTATTATAGTGGCCTACTTCTTCTTTTTGCATATCTTATTTGTGCTTATGCCCTTTTTATGTTTGGAGAGTTAAAAAAAACATTTAATTGTTTAGAAGGACAAAATTCCTCAGCATTTTATTAATGGTCATAATGTCTCTGACTCAAGCTGCATTCATCCAGGCGAGCCCTTACTTGCTAAAAGAGAATAGTTTCCTTGGCCAAAGCACTAAGGTACAGGAAGGTCAGACTCAAGGTCTTACTGCAAACTGTAATTCTACAATCCTCCTTAACAGAATGTGGATCATGCTGGCTGCTGAGTGGATGAGCTACAATGTTCTGTAGAGGCAGAATCCTCAGGATCTCATGAAAACCTTCCTCAGAGTTTCTGCTCCATGGTGACATGACAGCATCACAGCTGCTGCAGCATGATGAGAATCTCCCGTTCCCCCACATCCCAAAGCTGGAATACTGGATGAGATGTGGTGGCTGTGGAGCCGCTGGAGTCCAGTGGACTCATCATCATGTTGGAGATGATCTGAACCCACCGCCATGATAGCAAGGAGACCACCAGCAGGCTGAAGCTGGATGGATGGCAGAGAAGAACTAACAATGTCTGCTGCTTACCACACATTTCCCCTGTAAACGTGGCTCCATTTAAACAGGAAATACAACTTTTCAGAATGAGACTTAATGACAAGAAGCTTCATGAAAGCAGAATAAATGACTAAACACAAATTTCTTTTTGTGTTTTTTTTTGTGTTGATAATTTAATTCATAGAAAGGGGGCAGCCATTTGTCATCATCTCAACACGCTTAGACTAGAGGAAGTTTTACAGCTTTATGTTGGAGTAGAAACATTCACTCCAGGTTGGGTCTCTCTGTCTTCTTGATCTGTTGGTCAGGTTGCCATGCCGGTAACCCTGGAAACAGAGTATTTCTCAGCCACGTTTGAGACCAAAGAGTGAACAATGGAGTAGTATAATATTCACCTTTCCATCAGCTGGGAGGAGAGCGGATGCTGCTGCTTCAGACTCTGATGGAAAACACTGAGAAGTTAGTTTACTGAGGGCTAAATGTTTAGCTGAAGCAGAAAGATGAAAGAATACCTGAAGGTTTGCAGCTGCTGGGCTTGTTCATCATGCAGATGGAGAAAGCCAGTAAAACATTCAGGATGGAGGTGAAAGCCAGGCCTGCTGACCAGACATGAAGCCCTTCGTGCTGATCTGCAGAGAGACAGGAAGCAGAAACATCGTCTCTGTTGTCCGGAGTTTAGTTTGGGCCGTTTTTAAACTGAAGATGAAGCGTTACCATGCATGAAGTCCAGTTTGGTCCCATTTCCAAACAGGATGTGTCCACATGAGGCAACAGCGCAGTGGTAGGTCCCAGCGTCGGACTTGTTCGGGTCCTTTATCAGCAGGTGGTACACACAGGTGTGTGTTTGTGAGTGGGGATTTCTCTCACACTGACCGTTCCTGCCTCCGTTGCTGTAGATGAGTTCTGGTCGGGATTCTCCAGAGTTTCTGAACCAGTAAACGCTGTGTTCTCCATCACAGGTCCCAGTAAGTACCATGCAGCTCAGAGTTACTGATCCTCCTGACTGGATGCTCGCAGATTCTGGTTGATGGACTAAAGCTTGGGTGCCAAATCCAGAACCTCTTACCCTGACTGTAAAACCCTCTGCAAAGGTCAAGATTGCTCTGTAGCTAATAGCACAGTAGTACATAGCCGAGTCTGACAGCTTCAGGTCGGAGATCTTTAAATGATGTGAACGGTTTTTAACATCAAGAGTAAAGCGTGGATTATTTCCGAATTCATTATGAAGAGTGAATTTTGAATCATAAACATAGAACTCAGAGATACGCCTTGGACTCTGCCCCAGAGTTTGAATGTACCAGTAAAGCCATGCTGAACCAGTCACTTCATAAAGACACTGCAAAGTCACGTTGTCGCCAACATCAGCTGTTATGAAACCGCTTACTTGATGAACAGATGAGGACCCTGTCAGTTGGGCTGAAGAGAAATCAGGATAAAAACAAGCAGAACTTCATGAGTTCAGAGCAAAGCTGCGTTTTTGGAATAATAATAATAACACAACTCACCCTTTTCCGCTAAAAACCAGCAGGTCAGAGCGAAGGCAAACTGGGCGGGAGTCATCATCTTCACCTTCTCCAGTTAAATGAAAACAAGTCTGATGCTTTCTCTGCTCTCTATAGCCAAGACCGCCTCTGATTGGCCAACCTGAGTGACATCATGTCCTACTTAGGACACAGTCACATGTTCACACGTCTGCTGCCTCATAGGGCAAATTAGGCGTATCTAAGCTCTTTGTCTGCTCATTATTTTATCATTAGAGCTAAAACAAAATGGATTTATTAACAATTTGAATAATAATATAAAATATAAGAAAGTTGCTGGTTCGAAACCGTTTCTACGAAATATTTTTCTCTGGTTTTAGGTCCGTTGTTGCATCTTGTGTCCTTTGTTGTGTCATGGCTGTGTGTTAGTATCAATAGTGTTATCTTAAACATTGACAGCGACCCATTCACTGTTTGTGGTTGTTTTGGTGGCTTTAGGTGGTCCCCCCCCCAACTGTGCCCCATATCCTGCAGAGACAGAAATCTTGAACAAAGAAGGACTCCGAGAGCGCAGACTTCCATCACACCACCCAGCAGCCCACCCAGTGTTACTACATTTGAAACCTTCTGGATCAGCAGATCCAAAATATCAACATGATCCGGGTCAAACAATGCGGGATTATACTGTAACATCCAGCATGACGTCATCTTTTATTTATTATTATTTAATTATCTTTTTTTTATTTTTTTGACAGCGATTCTGGCCATTATTTGTTGAATTAGAAGCTCTAATAGGAAAAAGATGCCTTCCACCTTATAGTGAAGATTCCCTTGAAACACTCCTGTATCGTGACGATGAAACGGCTCGCTCCCATATTTATTTTATTTGTTCATTTCAAACTTATTAGAAATAATAAGGCCTCTGTACTCACGGCTCCAGCCTCTTTTGAAGCTAACGTCCTAAAAACATGGTCTGAACATCAACTTAACCAGCAGTTCTGAAGAACACAAAATACAGGAGAACCTTCACAAAGGTTCTCTATCAGCCAGATTTCAAGCTCAATTTTTCTAACACCAGATTAGTTCGCCCAGTCTTGAAGCTCTCATATAGAACTACAATTCTGCAAATTCGCCCAAACCATGTCCAGCCAATCATATGTGAGATGAAAGATGCTGAACCAATCATACAGCACATGTCATCAGTAGGCGCAGGGCCCCGAGCCGATCTGACCACCGCATAGATCTGCTGCTGTACCCACTCCCACCACGCGCATCACACACAGTGCGTAGGGCCCCAATCATAGAGGTGATCATGAAAAGCTCTGTATAACATGTCGGGGTGTTTTCATATGGGCTATCTGACTTCAGACATCATGAGCACCACCGCAGGAACGTAAGACCAGAGTGATGGTTCCCCATCATCTCCTGAGACTCGTCTGACTTATGTCCGATGTGATGTCAGCGCATGGGCAGATCTGCTTCCGTGGTCTGATTTATTGTGAGCAGGGGAAGGGAAGGGGATGGGGAGGGGAGTGGAGGCTCCACGGTCACAAACGGCTATTTCGACCTTCCTTGATGGCTCTTAATATTAGAAATATTAAAAGTAGAACTATTTTTCTTCTCATTATTTTGGAAACTTTTCAAAAGGTACATAGTGGCTCTAACAGAGTTTTATTTAGCTGGGCTGAGTGCACAAATGGCTCTTTGAACTGTAAAGGTAGATGACCCCTGGTTTAAGATATTGAGATATTTAAAGGCAAATAAATGATAATTAATCTAATATACAGTATTAGCTCATATAAATACACTGTATTTCTTTTATAGAAAAGGTCTGATGAATGGGTTAACAGTTAATAAATAAGTGTTTGCAGTAATTTATTTTCTAAAATAGCCTGTAACTTGCCTTTTAACTTTTAAATTTATTTAGCTTCTCAATTTATTTAGTTTATATTTCCAAAGTTCCTAGTTGCACACTCCACACATTTCTGTGCTGGTGTCGCTGGTGTTCCTGCCACATGGTGGATCAGACAGTATCTCATTAACCAGGTTAATAGATGAGCTATAACCACGTTGTGACCATGTGGTATTTTATTATTTATTTTCCTCTCGTGTGTTAATGCATGCTACTCTGGCTTTATGTAGCCTAACTAACAGCGCTTCATGTGCAGTAATGCTGTACAATAAACCATGTGCTCATATGTAATAAAGTATAGCTAAATTACAGTGTTTGTAGGCCAGATGTTTAATTATGCTGCTGTTTTGTTGACTCTATAAACTGTTTATAAGGATGGGCTTTGCCTCAAATATTTTATATTGAGATATCACAATGGGAAAGGCTGAAGAAGTAACAATAATTTCTGCTACTTTCTGTCTGTTCAGTGCTCTCATATTTATACTTACAATGTTCCAAGAGAGATAGAAGGAGTTAATACATGTTATAACTTAGGGTGTTGTATATACCAAAAACTTGGTTAGTTTATGATTAGAGAGTGGGAATTGAAAATACAACAAAAAGGAATCAAAGGTAGAGCCATAATGGACCACTTTAAATTGTCCCAGTGTCTCTGTTGAAAACTTCTTGGTAAGGTACCTCACGCATGTGTACTTAGTGGCTATGCAAGCTGCTATTAGGCATACCTTGTGCATTTCTGTTGTTTTTGGAAGAGTGTACTGTACTGAAAAGCATTAATTTAATGGTTTAAGAAGTAAATTTGCATTAATTGTTTTGAGGCACTAACATAAGCATATGTTTCCCAATGTGATTGAGTCAAAGCTTTACATTGTAAGAAAAAGTTATTTTAGGTAATGGTAAAATGTAGTAAAACTGTAATTGTTGTTATTTTGTTTATTAAAACAATTTATCTAATATTATGTACATTTTACATCCTGTGTAACAGTGGTGGGCCGTCAAGGCCAGCAAGGCCTTCTCTGCTGGCCTAAAAGTATTTCTGCCCATACTCAGAAAATTAATACATAAATTAAGTAATTAATTAATAAAATACATATATACAGATTTGATCTCTTGTCTGTTTTCATATTGAATACATATACTTTTTTGAG
>JAVQJG010045569.1:0-16246 GCA_036024015.1 Craterocephalus amniculus
ACACACACACACACACACACACACCCACACACACACACACACACACACACACCCACACACACACACACACACACACACACACACACACACACACACACACACAAGCGTGCCTGTACTGCTAGAGCAAGAACGAGATCCACCAAGACAACTAATCGATAGTCCGAAACTGATGAGAAGAACTGATGAGAAGAGATGAAATAGAGGAGTAAAGAGTGAGGTGACAAGAAAGAGAGGAAAAGAAGAGGAAGAAGGTGGAGAACAAATGAAAGAGAGAGAGAGATGCTAAGTGAGCCTTTCCAGGGGAGGTTTCTCATCAATCAAAGAGCTGTTAGAATAACGGAGCCACCAGAGCTTGCATCATCAATCTGCACACACCTCACTGGAACAGGCAAAAAGGAATAGAATTGAGTAGAACAGAATAGAACAGAATAGAATAGAATAAAACAGAATAGAATAGAATAGAATAGAATAGAATAGAATAGAATAGAATAGAATAGAATAGAATAGAATAGAATAGCAGTTGAGGCAGAAAACCTGGCATGAAGACAGAGTTCAACCACACCTGTGGTTGTTGAGTTACCGTTGCAAAGCATACATGGCTGACCTGGCAAGGCAAACATAACACACACATGCACACAAACACGTAACACATGCACACGCTAAGTTATAGGACACCACAGGGTGCAAGATGCAATGAGGAGAGGCACGATGGCATTTATGACAGCTGCTTGTCAAGACAGAAGCCAGTACATGCACACACTCACACAGACACACACACACATTGGCCCTAGCTCTCTGCTAGGTGTTAACGCAGTGAAACAGCTGAGAGTCTCTGTGGAGCACAACAACTCAACCACAACACCAGGGAGGCAGAAACACAACATGAGAGAGATACGCGCTGCTTTTCCAGCCAACTGCGATGCCTAATTTCATCCAAATATCACAGACAATAAAATTCAAATTGGGGTTTTTCCCCGAGTTAAGAAGATTATCTTAATCTGAACATGGAATAAGCCTCTCGAACTATCTTTGTTAAATGCAGTGATAATCGGAATAGTTTTCATGTCAGCTGCCTGTGAGTGTGGGCTGGAGTCCTGAGTCAGTCCCAAGCTGTCTGCTGCAGAAGGTGAGTTAGAGAGGAAGCGTGAGTCTGGTGGGTCCTCGGCCTCATGCTGCGTCTTGGCCATGGTCCCTTCCTGTGTTTTTCTGGGCCAGAGTGTGGCTACAAAAACGTTCCAAACTACTGTTTCTGGTTCACGTCTTTATGTTACAATCTGTGACTGAGTCATCGGTCCTAGAGGGCCATGAAGTTTGGACATAAATGAACAAGAGAGGCTGCATACAGTACAGCAAGACAGTCAGATTTATCGTGTGCAGCCAAAACACTTTGCACTTTTATTTTTTAACCTTAAAAAGGTGCAGTTTGGCAAAAGCAGACAGATGACTTTGGATTCTCGTAGTGAGCACAAATCTTGGAAGCTTGGATTTTTGCCGAGCGAAAATATATGTGGCAGCTGGCAGCCAGAGGAGTCAGCAAACTGTACAGGACAGTTAAGGTCAGTGGTTTTCAGCTGGAGGTGCGGCATCCTGCCGAGGGCATGCAGCATAGGTATAAGGACAAATCCAGGAGAAAGATCTGCTTAGCCTCACAAATCATTAAATCAATGTGTTAGTTTACTACGAATATAAATTAAATCCCTTAAAAAGAATCTGCGTAACAAGCCCCAGGCATTGATTCGACGGTCATAAGGCAAAAAGATTGAGGTGATATTAAAGCAGAGCTGCTGAACCCTAGGAATTGCCTCCAAAATCTTAAACTGTGAATTCACGTAAGTGCTTTACAATGTTTAAATGAAAGAGATGAAGCTGCAAGTACCACCTGAAACTGAAGCAATCCCCATTCGCGCTCACCGAAGCTGAACAAAAGGCAAAGCTGGAGGACTGCTTTGTGGAACTACCAGAAGGAGACAACAGACAAGATAATCTGTTGTTTGGAGAAGGTGGCTGACTGAAGAGTGCCTCTCCGGCTGGATACAACCAACCTTACCTTCGCTCTTCCCCTCCTCAGCCGCGAGGCCTCATAAGTCAAGCTTATCTGGCGGATGGCACAAAGCTGGCACGGTGATGGAATACAGGACACAATGCTTCACCCAGGCTGCTGAACCTCGATAGCACTACACCTCCCACTTGCTACCCCGCACATACGCAGACACGCCGACACAAATATATCTGCAGCAGAGTTATTACGACGTGCAAACACCAGGAAAAACAGGCTTTTAAAGTAGGAGTGCAACATATTTTTAGTTTGGTATTTTTAGTGCGAGTAGAGGATCACAAGTTGGAAGTTTTCATTTCTGTGCTGCAGTCTGATGAAAGAAGCAACTTTATCCCAGAACTCCGACCTGAATGTACTCCCGGTTGCTGTCCTCGTTCGGCGTCCATCCGTTGTCGTTGTAATTGAGTCGGGCCTGACGCGGCAGCCAGTGGCCATCGTAGAAGCTTGAGGAGGCGCTGATTTGGTCATCTGTGATCTTTCCTGACTCCATGCCGAACGCACTGCTGCAGTGGAAGGCTGCGAGGGCGAATAAAGGAGACGAAGCGTCATGATCAACACTTTCATGATTTATATTTAAATAAAACACACGCACTTACTTTCACTGACTTCCTTATACGTCATGTTGTACCGCGCCGAGAAGCCGTCTTTAGCCACGGCCATGTCAGTGTGGAAGGACAGGGAGAGAATCCCAGTAGATGACTGGATCTCCGGAGGCACTCTAGTCCCACAGTATCGACCAATCAGAGGGCCCACTGTCAGTCAAACAGGATTTATTAGGTTATCTGGCAGTCTGATGAAAATAAAAACTAGCGTCAGCTCGGAAACTGCACGCCATCATTTCTGTGTTTATTTGTCTGACTCATGAGAGATTCCTCCAGGGATTTAGCTCTGAATCCTTCAACTCTCAGACGGGTTTTTTTTTTTTTCTTTCTTACACTGTTTATCTCTTTTATCTATGATCTCTATCAGTCCATTCTTCCCTGGCATGTGCTCATCCCCCCACCTCCTCATGTCATCGCCTTGCTTCCCTTAATCTACCAGCTACATCTCTGGCCTGAGAGGTGTTTTCCAACATGCTCTCCATACTATATATACATATATGTGTGTGTGTGTGTGTGTAACTCCAAGGATCTAAATGATTCCTCTCCTGTCTTCCTCTCTAATAGCCCACTGTACTACGAGTTGTCAGTGTGTCAACACAAACAAATGATGGTGATTTAAGGCCTAGGGGTGTGTGCGTGCGCGTGTGTGTGTGTGTGAAGGAGTAGTCGTGCAGATAGTACATTCATCCTCCCTACTCCTGTCTTACACACAGATGTACACATGAGGAGGCCTGTGGGGGAGGAGGAGAGAAAATAGCCGGCGATCGATCAGTACTATTGATTTTTTTCTTCCTTTTGGAATGGGGGGATATTTGAAATAGGGCTCTTGAGCAAATAATGGCAATAACTCTTTTCTTGATGGTGGTGAGGAGAAGGAAAACAGGAACAAGAGGAGAGCGGAGCAGAACAAATGCAATTTACAGTAAATTGTGGGGCTGTATTTTTCATCTCATTTTCTTCCTGATGTTGAATCGAACAGATTGAAACAAGGTCTCTTGTCAGAGATCAAACCTCAGAGCCTTGATTCTTCTGCTCATCAATGTCCAGGGTCGTGGAGCAAATGAAGAAATCCAGTACTGGTTTATCTGTATTTTCTCTCTATTGTCTTATTTGATTTTACTCTAATCAGGGGAAAACTCTCTCTTGTTTCTTCGTCTTTACCTGAATAAGTGGATTTATGAGCTGACTCACCATCCATCATGCCTCCTCCCTTCTTCCCACTCCTTTAACCTAAACAACCTCAGCCTTCCTCTTTTCCTGCTTGACTCTTTCCCGTTCCTGTTTCCCGTTCCCTCACCTCTGACTCCAAATTTCCTTTCCTTTCAAACCTTTTCCTACATATCATGTCTTTCTTTTCATCTTGCTCTCTTGTTATCTCCCTTCATCAATAATAGGCGCCTTTCACTTTCTTCCTCTTCCACATTTTTCCTTTCGCAGAATGTTGTGTAGCAGCTGTCTTTGTATTCTTTTATCCCTGTAAGCAGCTGTGTACGATGGCTCCGTCTTTCTGCTGCCCCCCAGGCTAAATCTATACTTACAGTAAAGTTCATAGCGAGAGCAGCGCTGTTGTTCACACTCTTCTTCCAGGAAAATGATTCAGTCTTTGCTTAGTGAGTTTTAAGCTCACCTACTAGGTTTGGGAATCAAGCAACGTATGCTACTTCCAGTCATATTATCCAGTTCGTAAAGTATTTTTTTTACCTCACATATTATCAAACATATGCTCTTATGACTTCAGAAGCTTCAAAAACTTGTTCAGGACAATAAAATCCTACAAATATCAATTTTCCATGAAATATTTTCCTATTTTCTAGTCCCAGTTGCTGAATTCCCTCGAAAGCTTGTTTCTCTTCTCTTGAAGGCAGACCACAAATCTTCTGGCCTTTTTGTTCATCCCAACATCTCCTTCCTTTGTTCCAGTCTTCCCAGCAGCCTTTCCACCGCTCCACTCTTTCTCTCTACCTCTTCCATCGTCTGAAACGAGACCCAAGGTCTTCCTGCCTTAGACTTATCTTTCTAAACTCTTCCAATTTTTTTATTTTTTTTGCCGCAAGGCCAGAAATATCTGCGCTCTCCACCGTTCCCCCTATCACCTCCAATCTTTTCTACATCTGCTAAGCAACTTCTATTTTATTTTCCCCGCTTTTAAAAAGATGTTTTTTCGCCACAGCAGGTGCCAGCATCCTGCCTGTAAGCTCAGCTTTCATCTACCAGCACAAAGCTACTAAAATAGTTGTTGCTCCACCTCAGTCAATAATGATGTAGGCAGGGCATGGTACACACACTTTCTTTACTGTACTGACTCACAGATGAGCTATTGCTGAACATTTCCAGCAACATTTAGTGTATTTCCCTCAACTTTCACAAATACTGCAGAGTGTGACCCAAATACTTCCAAAGGGAAGGGAAATGTACCTCCGGGGAGTCCGTCCCACACTTCCAGCCAGTCGTACTTGCAGTCTCCATCGCTGCCTGGCAGGGGATCGTTCTCCAGGTCAAAGGTGAGGAAGGTGAGGGTGACATCCATGCTGGGCGGAACTATGATGATGAAGGAGCACTCCAAGTTGTGGGGGTATTTATCAGGGAAGCCTGGGGACTCGATGAGACCCGAGGGACTGCTGAAATTACGGGAACAGTCTGAGCCTGTTAGGAAGAGACGAAACATCATGTGTTAAAAAGAAAATGAATCTCTTTAACAGCCTGATGTTGGTTTAGGTTGTTAACCCTGAAAAATAAAATGTCAGTGCATTTGTTTAAAAAAAAAAGCGGACACCATCGTCTGTCATCAAGCTGTTTTTAGTCAGTTAAAAGCCAACTCAACACACATTTCTCAGTTTCAGGAGTCCCTTATGAGTATTTAAGTTTCTTTTTATGAGATGCAACAGTTTCCACATATTTCATCCACGTCTCACCAGTAATTCTATAACAGTCACAACCCACAGATAGGAACCACAACATATTATTAGGACTAATTTTACCAACCCAACCATTTATTTTAACAATTTCTAAGCCAAACTATTTTCATTAATTCTAGCCTGAATCTAGTCTTTCATCTTTTAACATTAAACATTTATCAGTGAGAGAGCAGTAGAGAACTGAAGGGACTGTGGAAAATGTTGTTTAGAAGAGATGTTAAACTAGGTTGGTTAGAAACTAATGACTTTGACCAACCCATCCTTCCTTCTGTCGCGATAGATGCATACGATGTCAAAGGTAAGCGTCATGTCGTGAGATGTATGATGGGACGCTGTGTTTAGAAAGGACAATGAGTTAAGAAAACAGTCATTGTACAATTTATCTTAGCTATGACACATTCTGTGTGTACATTACATTGTACAAAACCTAAATATGCAGCAGTGATGTATAGTAATGGTTATCTTAAGGGTAGGCATGTATTCAAAGGACGTCATTCAAAATGAACAATGATAGTTAATATGAAGCTGTTTCATGTTTGACAACAGAAAAAATGAACAAATAAAATCTTCTGTCCTTTAAATGTGACAGAAATCACAGTATCAGATTTAGAAAATTTAGATTTTTATCATTGCGTAAAAACCATTTATGTTAATTCTAACCCTAAAAATATACTTTTTAAATGCCCAACTGTTTGCATATGTGAACACAACAGAAATAGTAATGGTAAAAAATCATGACAGGGCAGTAAGTAGAGTGCAATAACTCTTAGAAACACCCACAATCTCCTGCAGCAAGAGACAGCATCACATTGGAGGAAAGCGCTCAGATACATAATGAATAAAGTAAATGTACAGTTTTTTGGCATTTGCTGTAAACTCAAGTTTTTTTACCGTCGCTATTTCACACTCTGTCCTGAGACGGGTCGGACGGCCGACCCTCATCTCACTGCAGGACGTAATGCAGCAGATCCGACTGCGGTCATTTCAAAGATCTCAACTTTGACAGCGTGTAACGAAAAAATGGAAGCGCCGCCTCCACCCAGCTCTAATCTTTGAGAAAAATGAGCAGACACAACTGAGCAAGTGGAGGAATTAGATGTATCATGGATAGGTGGTATAAGGGGAGCTTTTAGATATCTCATGTGCTCACAGACACACACACACACACACACACACACACACACAAACACACAACCACCCCTGTACTGTAATACCCCTCTATTAATACATTCACGCACATTATAGAGAGAATGCAGTCGCGCCAACTGGACCATTATTCCAGCCCAGCCAACCATGTGTGACCGAACACGCAGTTAGACACGCACACACACACACACACACACACACACACACACACACACCCAGACAGACAGACACACACACACAGACACACACACACACACACACACACACACACACACACACACACACACACACACACACACTGTCTAAGCCTCTTATAGTAACCCATTTCTCTCCAGTCTGTTTGGGTATCTGCTGTTGTACTGACATCTTCCCATACGTAAGTGAAGATGAGTGATTAAAAAAAACGAACATGTACAATGTTTTTACACATGTGCGTTTGTGTCTGTGTGTGTGTGTGTGTTTCACTGTGTGGTGTATGCGAGTTTGGAACAACTTGCATGTTATGCATGTTTGGGTCACACCTGTAACAGCTCTCCTCACGTGTCTGACAGCACATATACAGGAATTTTAATCAATCAAGCTCTCTCTGCGTGAGCTGCTCATCAGCTTCTGTATCATTATGCAAACCAGAGTCTTTGTTTTGCTTAACTCTCTCTCTCTATCTCTCTCTCTCTCACACACACACACACACACACACACACACAAACGCACATAACATAACCACATTGTTTTCCCGTGTGGACGATCCGGATGTCGGCCTGCCATGATGTTGGGCTGCTGCTATGAGGCAGGTTTAGTCATGAGAGGAGAGGGTCTGTGGGAGTCAATCAAAAAAGTCAAAGTCTTGTTACTTTGAGCGGAGATCTCCATGGCAACTCAGCATGCCCACTGACAGGTTTGTCTTTGTGAGACCCTTCATCATTTTCTCTAAATTTGAGCATCTCCCCTGTTTCTGGACTCATGTTGCTGTTTCCACTCTTTCCCTCTGGATCAGCTTCCAGGTTTATTCAGACACACATGAGACACAAACACTGTGTGAGTTTACCTGATCATCTCTAACATCACAGCTATTTTAGATAAAACCTTCTTTTGATTATTTCCATTATATTCTGTTTCACTTTTCCTGGTCTGATTGTCTTGTTATTCCGATCTTTTCCATCACGCGGTGAAGCCAGACGGAGGCAAACATGCGCTCAGACGGAGAAGCACGGTTTTCAGAGGCCTCCCCATGTGTCTGGCCCCCCCCCGCAGAGGCCGCCGCCGCCGCTCTACACGGGTCTGCGTGACTACAAGCAGTGTGTGCGTGTGTGTGCAGAGTGAACGCCTGACCAGTTTTGTAGCCCACAGCGTTTTTATTCCCCTCTCATTACTTCAGAAACATAGCAAGCACACTTGCGCCCTGCTTTCTTCTGTCTCGGTCGGGTCTGTCTCCTCTCCTCGTTTTCTACCTGCATCCTGTCTCATCCCCTGTTCTCTTCTCCTTACTTCCCATCTGTTTAAAAAAGGATTGAAGTGAAAGGATTCACTTGTAAAGTTTGGGGTGTGTGTGTGTGAGGGGTGTGGCGTGGACGTGTGTTGCTGGGTAGATCTGGTGCGGGCGCTTATGCCTCGTTGATCTCTAGCAGACAGGACGGGACACACCGCTGACTTCTCTCAGCTGTGAGTGCACATCATAAAAATGTGCATGTTTGTTTATGTGTTTGTGTCTTTCACGCCAAAGGCTGTCAGTTGGATAAAACCCACATTTCTAACCCTGTAGGTACGCATGCGGAGGAAATTTGCTATAACATCCACGCTGAAAGACACACACAGCAGGCGACCACACGCAGTTAAACGGCTCCAGCAAAAACCGCAGCTCGTCTTTTCCTCGTGTGTGTTTAAATCCCACCTGGGTGTCATTTACGTTGGAGGCACGTGGTGCTAAAACTCCTCTAACATGCTAGTTCTGCTTCTGATGCTGGATCGTGGAGTTTATTTCTCTCCGGTAACTGCCTCTTCTAGCAAATTCCAGCTGACGTGTGAAATCAAGCTGTCATAACATAATTACCCCCAAAGTGATCTCACTTAAGTTTTACTATGAGCTCAGATCCAGACATATTTCATGACGTAATTCACCAAAATATTTGGAAATTTCTCCTGATGATGTTTATATGAAACCGAAGCATCTTGGATCATTAAACGGATTCTTTCATTTCTATTTTTGGCCCAAATTTTACTTCAATAACAGCCACGATTACAGGTGTGAAACTTCTTCATACTGAAACTCGGTTTGATTTAACCTTAAGAGAAAACATTTATGGGATGTATTTGGCATTGTGGGAGCAGAATATAAAGGTGTCATTGCATGAAGCAGTGAAATAACCAATGACAGGGCTCCCTTTCATGAAATGGTGATTTCATATATGTATATTTGGCATCCATTGTGATAGAAGCATACCTTCTAAACTGATAACAAATTGACATCATTTACTCTCTTGTCTTGAAAAAAAAACCAATCAGTGCTTAGGAGGATGATGACAACAAGTTATGCCATAAACACTGTGGGGAAGTAGAATTATTGCTGTGTTAAATCAAAACTAACAGTAATGTAGAAATACAAACTCAAGAACTTCGGTCTGGATTTAAAAGAAAAAGAAGAAAGAAACCATCAGTCTAAATGTTGTTTGTTATATCACAATATTTGCAAACAAAATCAATCTGATTACAATTTTTCCAACAATAAAATATCTGCAAACTTCCTCTAATGGTGTGATTAAAACTTCCATCACTAAGCTGCAGAGATGAAAAGGAGGTTTTAGTAGCAAGTACATGAAGGTTGCTGGTTGTAAGACACCATGAAGGTGTCCCTTACGTCCACTCCTCCAGTCATCAAAGAAAGGGGAAACAGATTGTTTAGTTTTCTAACAAGGAGCTTTTTCTCTCTTTTTTTGTAAAGACCTTAACATTTTGTTATTTGTTATTGTTGCCACGGAAGATCATTTCCTTGTTACCAGGTCAGATCTGGAACCACTTTCCTCAATGGAAGCCAGAGGAAGGAAGGAGGAGTGATGCGATTGGTTAAACGCTGTAATAAACTGACTTGATGATTAGTTGGACAGAGGCAGGGAGGAAATGCCTAAAGGCATCGGCTAGAACGTAAACAACACCAGTTATTGGAGGGATTGTCACGATAACGTTCACATCATACAACTTTCTGTGTGTGTGTGTAATTGTGTGTAGCTATTATCATCATAACAATCTACAAATCTGTTCACTCATTTTCTCATTTAGGTCAAAATCTAATGCCCAGGAGGTTCATCTTTTGGTTTTGGTCTTGTTTTTTTGGTTAGGAGCCAAAGTTAAGCTCTGTAAGAGAAGCCAGAAAAATCTTCAGGGGGTGAATAGAAGTCAAAGCGACGTGACAAAAAAAAAGAAAAAAGAGAAAAAGGCATGTCATTGTAAATGTGTGAACCAGCGTTTGCGTGCAGACATCCAAGCTGCCGCATTCGCCATCCAGCCTGCATCAGTGCAGTCAAATGTGTGTGTGTGTGTGTGTGTGTGTGTGTGTGTGTGTGTGTGTGTATGTGTGTGTGTGTGTTTGTGTGTGTGTGTGTGTCTGGTGAGTTCTGGGTCACAATAACAGCTGGGGGCACGCTGCCTAGACAGTCAAATTTGATTGGCTAGCACATTTTCCTGCCTCCACTGCTATTGGTTGGGATTTTACTACAATATCCATGGCAACAGAGGTATAAACAATAACAAGTGCGGCATGCCTGTTTGTTTTGGCTTGTAAAAGTTTGTGTTTTTAAGAATCTTTTCATTTGAAGCTGGCCTGTTGGTTTTCATAGATCGATATGGACATATTATAAAAACTTTTTTGACATGATCACGCAGATCTGCACAACTTCTCAATCCAAAACCCTTTCCTTCAGCAGAAAAGGGTTTGAGAAGAAAACTGCTTCTTCACTCAAGTCGGTAAAAAAAAACAAAGAACAAAGTGATTGTATGTTATTAAGTCCGAAAACGGCTATCTTCAAGTTAAATATAGACAGAATTTGAACAGATTGTTTTAGTGGTTTAAAAAAACAGTGATGTCTCCAGGCAACAATATTTCCTCGCCCAAGAAAAATTATTTCAGCCCAGTAAGCAAAGTCTTCTGGCATAGATGGCATGAGTGGAGCAAATGAGGAAGGCGCAAATGAGATGGTAAACAACTAAAATGGTTATATATTGATGAACGGAAAAAAACAACATATTTTTACATTGAATACCCAAACTTTTAATAACCGGTGAGTTCAAATTACATAAAAGCTCAAAATGAAGCTGTAATAAAGTTTTTAAATTTCATACTTTTGAATTTTAGGTACATGGAAGAAACACGTTTCGCTCTTTTTTGTCTGCCATATTTAGCTGGTTTGCAGGAGGCTTAGCAATATTCACTTAAGACACACATTTTAACATGCAACCACTCACACAGAAAGTCAACAGACGTTCGGCTGCACCTTCCAGGATAACAACAACAACAGCTTGAACGTCCCAAATGGCTGTAGCTGCTGCCAGTAAGGCTTGGATGCAAACACACCGCAACTTCTACAATTAGAGACAAACCAAGAGATGCCTCACAGGATATCATCATTCCCTCAGTTGTGGACTATCAGTAAATTGAGAATTAAAATAATAATTAAAAGCATTACTTCTACTTTAAAAAGCAATGCTATCCTACACTTGGTCCTTAAATGGAAAATAAATTGAAGAACTGACCCACTGTTGCTCCTCAGAGGAGGAAAGGGAAGCAAAAGTATAAGCAAAATCCTAAGCAAAACATAGATGCAAGATGGGGCGATGAAGTGTGAAAATATGTGTGAAAAATTTTGCAGCGCTACGTTAAACTTGAGGGAATAAAATTAAACAAATTTTGAGAATATAAAACATTATTCAAAACATTTGAGTTTATTTTAGTTTTGTTCAGCTTGTTGGTAAGTGTTGTTTTATAGCTGATAATTACTTCAACAAGGCCAAAGAGGAAAACAAAAAATGCCAAAAAGTGGCTGTTTATCTTCCAAAGAAAAAAATAAGTCCCAGTCAGAACTCAGTTGTTTTTCTGTTGTCAGGGGAATTTTGTAACTCTGGCTTAATAAACTCAATGCGAACTTCCTCTAACAAAATATAATGCAACTTCAGAAGTCCATGTGGCCATCCTCTTATTAGCATAGCCTGCTAAAGCTAGTTCATGGAAAGTGTTTGAGCATCAAAGTTGATTAATCAGTCTTTCTTTATTCATTCAGTCTTTCTTTTTTTAACCTGAGTGAAATTGCAGAGTGGGAATCCCTAGAAAAACTGGTCTGGACAAAGACAAAGAAGCAACCTGAGGACATGTTTGGACTGGTGAAACTGTCCTCGCAGCATGTGTCTCACTGGACATGTTATTCTCTTTAAAAGAGCAAAAAACAGTCCAACAAACACAAGCAAACAGAGCTAAATAAACCCGGAGGCAGTGCTTTTAAAGCTGGTTTGTGCCGCCTGGTTCGTTACTTTTCTTTGGCACGTTCAGACTGAGATGCAGGGTTCGGGCTTTGCTCTGAACATTACTTTGGCCTGCTGTGATTTGACTGAGCCTTCAGTCATTTAGATCTTTTTATGGAATTGAATAAAAGCAGTCTGTTTATTTATAAAATCTCCTCACAGCCAATTACAAAGTCATCACAGCGAGAGATAAAATGACATACTTTTTATCCTATAAATGACAGTTACAGGCTGAAACTGAACAGTTTATGAGCAAGTCAAAAAATGGCTCAATATGCCTGTGATAAAACTGAGCGCATAAAGCAGAAAAACAAATGGCAAACGCCCCATAAAACCTCTGGTGTGTTTTCTTTCATGTCTGGTAGGTTTACAACATTAAAGTCCAAAATAAATCAATAGCTTCACAAATCTTCCTCCTCTTTCTGTGTCTCAGTCTCTTTCTCTCCCTGGGGTGCTGGAGTGTGAACACTGACACCCGTGTTGTTGCTTTAAAGTCCATCAGGTGGCCGAGCACAAAGCACACGTACACACTCAAACACACACACACACACACACTAAAGAAATCCCAAAAGGTTGGTGCCAGGAAGCAAGAAACACGGACAACCACACGTGTTGTGTTAGTAACCTCAGCCCTCTGTGTGTGCGTTAGTGTGTGTGTGTGTGTGTGTGCGTCCCAGGGGAACAGGGCTCAGGACTCAATTAAGCAGGCATGTGAGGAATGCTTTCAGGGGGAACGGTACAAGATGGCTGTGGGGCCGACACTACGCGCCTCCCTGTCTCACTTGCCCTTGATCTCAATTGGTCTCACTTTGGCTGACCCATGGCAGCGTGAAGGGGACCCATGTCAGGCACACACACTCAGACGCACACACAAAGTGCCATGAAGTGAAGCAATGACCCGCCCGGACAGACAAGAGGACTCTAAAGGGTCCTCTGCTGCGCGTCTCCATGGTCCCTCTCCATCTCCGCTGACACCGGGAAGATAAATGAGGCTTGATCACCTACTGACACATGCTGAGTCCTCGAGTAGCTCGTAATGCAGTTACTAATAATCTACTCATAGGCCAGCTCCTCACACACTGCGGCTCGCTTACAGCAAAAAGTTCTCCATGTTTAAAGAGAAAGAACCTTTTTTGTGCTGTGTTTGAAATATGCTGGATTAAAATCTAATAATCATGTGAATTTATCCATCTCTGATATAACAGTAGCTTTACATCATGAGAACCAAAGATAAGTCAATTATCGAAAACTTCGTAAAATTGTTGCGTTTGCAAGTGAAAACATCAAATTTACCAGTTTTGAAGATTTCGTAGCGCAGCGAGAAGCCCGCTCCCTGGTGGGCGTAGTCAGACACGAACTTGATGTGGAGCGAGGGGCCTGATGAAATGATGGGCGCCGGGGCGATGTTGCTGCAGTGCTTCCCGAGCAGGTCAGCTGACTCCGAGTTCCCGTCATGGATCTCCACATAGTCATACCTGCAGGACACAAGTACATGTTCAGAAACGTCCACCATTTTTCATCTCATCTCAAACATCATGTCATTACATTCCTGTCAAGCCCCGTAAAAATTCATTTATTGGAACAGCACCTTCCAATACCTTTGTACAAACTTAAAGACCAGCAGACGTTAGATTAATATAATGAGGTGTCAAGTGGAGGAGGGGAAGGGAAATTTTAATTTGAAGAGGAGTCAAAGCTGCTTTGACTCTGATGTGATTAGTTTTCCTTTCTTTCCCAGCTCTTTCATTTGGCAGGCGACACATCGGATCTGCCAATAAGTGAGCAGCTTGTTTGCAACTATGAGAGACTGGAAGAACTTCTGAAAGCACCGTTACTGCCGGCGAAGTCGCAGTGTCATCGCAATTCAAGTAAATGAAGCTGAAGAGCCACCTGCGAGAAACAAAGAGGACAGGAAACTTTGAATTCATTTTACTGCAGTGGTTATAATCCATCTGCTGTGAGCTTTGTAGTTCAAAGGGCATGGATTATAGCTACAGTAGATTACATATGTCACATGTTTGAAATCACAAAAATCTTTCGCATGAATGCAACTTGTTTACAAGTTCATGAGTTTTGAAGCAGCAGAATGCAGCACTTTTAAAGAAATGATCATGAGGAATGACAAATAAATCAGTCAGTTTAAATCAATTTATGGTTTTTGTTTCTTTGTAGCAATTTTTATACATTTTTTAAAAAATATGTGCAAGATGCCATGCACAAAAACCAGAATGATCCACAATATTTATGCAAGTGTCTACTACCCACAAGCTGTAAAAGGAAGAAGAGAGTGACAAGAAATCTATTTCTGTTTCTGTTTCTTTCATGTTTTCTGACAACAAATGTTAAGGTCTATCAGCGGACCCGCAGCAGGAGTGCAGTCTCTTTGTCTGGATACCAAAGACACACCTGCCTGGCTCAAAAATAGCTTCATGAGAAGAAATTCCTGAAACAACTAAAGAAGAAAACTTCACGTTTGATTCAGATTTAAACAGGTTCTCTATCAATTAGAGTTTTTCCTTTTTAACAGAAAAAAACTTTAGTTAAACTCCACCGGTATGTGTGTGTGCGTGGGTGTGTGTATACCAATAAGCCCTGACATTATTAATAGTGAGTCACCCAGTTTCTGTAAACCGGGAGTATCTCAGAATTTCCATCCAGTTTAACGGCTTTAGCTGTGCATTTTACACTATTAAAATGATAACAAGGCAGCAGCAGAAGACCTCCCAGCAACTCAGCAGAGGAGGATATCATGTACCACTGGATAATAAAAGCAAAGCACTAGGTTATTTGTTGCCATGCACATCAAAGATACATGAATATAAAAGGGGTGTTAATCTTTTCACTATTTCTTAGCTTACATTCACGTTAACGTGTTTTATTCCTGAACACATAAGCCAAAATACACACACTAAGACATTGGTTTGTCACTTTGGAGGACATGAAGAATGGTTTTATGGATTTATTAGTGAATATAAATACAGTCATTTAATGGAAAAATAAGTCAAAATGCTGTCAGATTTAAGATTTAATCAGCTGATTGATTACATTTTATTTATCATCTGCAAGTGTGACTTTCTTTAAAAAAAGAAAGAAAGACTTTTTTATAAAAGGTCCACCCATCTTTCCACCCATCTAGGAGGGGTGAAAAAGCTATTTCCAAACTAGATGGGTTCAACATCAAACACTGAGAAACATTCATCAGTAGTCGAAAACACTAAAGTGAGTTAGACCTCCCGGCAAATACCCTCCAAAGAAACTACAAAAAAACCAAGAGCTACATCTCAGACTGGACAATCTGTCAATCAGGCAAGGTAAAAATGAGAGTCCATGACAGTGACATTATAAAAATAGTATGGCTTGTCATGAGAAAAGCCTTTTATAGAGCATGACAGGATGTTATATTTACAAAGCTGCATCTCACCAAATCACAAGATTTCTGGATCAATGTCTTTTGGATTGATTGGAAAAAAAGTGGAGATGTTTGGAGAAAACCAAAAACAGAGTACAAGCAAAAACACATGACGGTAACACACAGTGGTGGAGGAGTGATTTTTAGGGGTTTCTCTTATAGCTAAAGGACTGGGGCACCTTTCAGTCAGTCCATTCACTAAAACCTGGAGTCAAATGTGAGGCCGTCTGTCTGGCAGCTAAAGGTTTAATGAAACTGGGTAACAAGGCCACCATCCCAAACAGCAACAAATCTCTAACGGGACAAGTGAAAATAAAAAGTCGTACTATATGTTATTTCAACCACAGGATGCATTCTGACTTTCACACGCTGCTTCCACATTTTTGCTTAGTGTACTTTAAATAAATAATAACCAGCGTTGTTGCTCATCGGAGGTTGTGTGTACCTAATTCTAAAACCTTACACCGTGTCTACTAAAACCTCCAGACAACAATCTTCACAAAATGCTGCCAATTACACAAATGTGTTGTGTGCTGGCATACAGATATGTGTGTTTTGGTGTTGGCTGTTCCTGAGCAAGCAGTGATTCGTGTGTGTGTGTGTGTGTGTGTGTGTG